>ML821046.1:103477-116690 GCA_009831015.1 Picea engelmannii | reverse complement strand
GACACCTGGGACAGTGGAGGACACGTTTCTTATGATGGAGAAACGTGGAAGGGAGAAGGACAGGTGTCGAAAGGCAAGAGGGAGCGAAGGGGAAAGGGATATAACATGAGGGTGAGTGGAGGACAGATGGCAGGGGAAGAGGGAGGCGATAAGTGGTTTGGAAGAAGTGGGGGCCGATGCAAGGAGGAGGTGTCACGATAACTGGGGGGACCGCACTGAAAACTACCTCATTTTGGACCCCCCCCTCGCTAAAGGAAGAATGACAAGGGGGGTCCAGAATTGGATGTGGGTTGTAGATCGAAGCACTTTAATCCGAGCCACTCAAACTTGCACGTTGAATTTCGGACCCCCCCCCCCTCATTAAAGGCAGAATGATGGAGGGGGTCCAGAATTGGACCTCATCCGTAGATCTGGGCGTGTGGATCATGACCGCCCAGATCCACGCCCTTTTTAAATCAAATGCACCCGAGTGTCATCCCTGTTTGGACGACTGAGATGGCTTCAACGCTTTCACTATGATAATCTTGAAAGGCCCCACTCGCTTGATTTTAAGCCCGACATGGACTTTTCTGAGTATGAGCTTTCACGCTCATGGTTGCGGCCTTGGATAAACTATATTTGATGGGATTTTAAGCCCCACTTCTTCGCATTTAACACCAAGGGCCCGAAACTAGAGAGAAACAACCCCCTTGCAAGAATTGTTGCTAACACAATCCCTTACAATAAGTCCTAATCATGGGTAAACCACATGGGCCGACATCCCATAATCCCATTACAAAAACCCTAGAGGACCCCTTATTGGGTCCACATATCCCGCAAAACCAGTGAGATCCACAATCTCAGCTCTGACTAGGCGCTCCATCTTCGACCATCGTGTCAAAGTCCAAAAGTGGGTCAACTCTGACCAAGGTTTCTTCAAAACTTGGTCGAGGGCCAACAAGCCCCCAATGCTCACCTGTGACTCATCTCGAGTCATTCAGGCCTAGATAATGCTGCTTTGAAGGCCTCGAGCTTAACTCGAGCTGCCTTGACTTGCTACTTTGCCTGAGCCTCCTGCTCAACAAGCTTCTGGATCGTCTGCTCTGTAACAGGCCCTTCCAGGCACTGTTCTACTGATGCAACCACTTGGTCCAATTGTGATCCTTGCCCATCAATCTCTTCGAACATCTTACAGGCTTCATCCTGCACATGTTGCATCTTCCGCGTGACTTCCATTACCTTTAAATGGAGGGCAGTGATATGTTGTTTCACTACGCACTGTTTCTGGGATCTCTTCATTCTTTCTACAATGGTGAGCAACTTCATCTACGCCTACACAAAAAATGTCTGCTGCCGCGCCTCCTATAACTACGTTTCCAGCTTCCTTAGATCTGGATCCTCTGTAAGGCATTCATATGTCTATGCACTTCTATCACTCAGTTGTTTACATTCTAAGGTGAGGGCTCTGATTATTACAATTGTATTCTTAGCAGTCTCCTCCCTCTGGTCACGCACCTCTTGCAGAGTGCTCGGTACTACTTGGGCCTCCAATTCTGTTATTCTATCCTGAAGCTATTGGAGGGTCTCAACGAGCTTCACCACTTGAGCCTCGACCAACCCTTGCTCCTCCTGTGCCAATCTTGGCACAAAGTGACATGCTTTACTCACTACTTCTTTGATCGTGGTCCGTTCTGCGAGCAAATTCTCCTTTTCTCTCTGTAGCTGGGATTTTTCCTCCTGGAGCATCGCCTGAAACTCTTCTCTCTCAGTTTCATAGGCAGTTAGACTGTACCACACTACTCGTAATTGTTCTAAGGCTTCATATTTCTCTTGTTTCAAGGCTTATGTAGCCTTCTCATTCTCTTCCTGGATTCTCCGGAGTTGAGCTTCTATCGCATCTGCAAGTCTTCTTAATTAGGCTGGTTCATCCCCCAATTCTGTAATCTGTGACAAGGAAGGTGCAGTAGGTACTGCACAGACCAAATGAATAGCTTGTTGTACTTCCTTCAATTCCTTCTCAACCCTTCCATATATATCTTCCTGCTTCTCTCCATATCTCTGCAATATGTCCTCGAAAGTGTCCTCCATATCTCTGTGGACCAGACTGATATCATCCTCCATGAGCATGGCCTCCAACTGGGGCTTATTAGCATGCGTCTTCTTCCTTGCTAAAGGTTTCTTTGGAGAAACCTTCCTCTTTTGCGGTGTGATTGTTCCAGTAGGGGGGTCTTCAGGCAATGTAGCTTCACCTCCTCCTTGTTCTTCTCCTTTATCCCCTCCTCCTTGTCCATATGCTTCATCTTCTTCTCCTCCTCCAAGTGAACTAGATTTGTTATCTTCAGAAGCATCATCCTCCTCATCGCTCTCTATATCCTGGACATTTTCTTGCTTTTTCTTCTTCTTTGTCCCACTGGACTGTCCAACAAGCTCAACCCGGGTGACTATGGGGCTTCCTATGGTGTCAATGTCAGAGAGTTATACATCAACAATAGGTACAAGAAACTCCTCCGACCATTCCTTTGTGATCTGATCCATGTCTTCATCTATTAGTTTGTAGTATGACTGTAACTCTTCCTGGTTCTCGTCTCTGCACACAATGATGGAGATGAAATGTGGATCTGCGTGAAACTTTTCTATTGGTTGGTATTGGTGCAAGGTGCACAATGTCATGCGTGAAAATGATTCAATGGAAACCTTCAATTGCTGGTAGTATGCATGAAACACGACATTGGACTGCCACTGCTTCATCATGTCATTGGTGTACCACAAGGTTGAAAACCGAGCGGCCAATGGCTCCGAGGATTCGATTTCTGGGAAGGTGGCTCCTTCAAGAATTTTCCAAGCAACAAATGCAATCAAAATGATCAGCCAAATGTAGTGGAATTCATATCCCATATCATGGGCTTCACGACAATCTTTCTCTAGTTCATTGACGAGGTAGCTCGCCCAGTTCATCTGCATGCCCTCCACACATTTTCCTGCAAGGTCCACTATGAACTCGATGACCTGTGTGGGGTGGTTCTTCCTTACGAGCTTGCCAGCTATGAGTTGGCAAGTGAGGCACACTGCGCCATCCTGTATAGAGGCTACCTTGTAACCTCGCTTTCCTTTTTCGACTTCTCTGTAAGCTTCCTTGATGCGCTGTATCAAGGAACGGTCTGAGGCCTTCCCTGGATAAAACTGTTGAGGGTCAGGTCCCTTCATACTTAAGCCTGTGATTCAATGGATTAGTGCCGAATCCATAGTAATCCTTTGGTCGAGCCACATGTATCTGCCATGATAGCACGACAGGAGGAGTTTAATGCAAGCGTTAACTTCCTGATGGCGACCAAAATGGGGAATCTTCATCACATTCAACACAGTGGACTGCTCCAGCCCCTTAATCCATGGCTGTGAGATGAGGCGAGGCTTCTTTCCAGTTGACTTCATGAGATAATGATGTGACGCCAACATGGCTTAGTTATTTCAGTCTCCCAAGTTGAAATCATTGTTATTTATTAATGGGATCTGTCCTAGCTGACTCCCAACTACGCATATTCCTTTAAGAGTGTATTCATAATCTCAGGGAATGTTGTTGCGGTTAACGATGCCAGCCAAAGTTGGAATTTACTCGGGTAGGATCGACAAGATATCCTTCGCATTAGCCAGATCACCGCGGTGCTTACTTCATTGTTCAGTCACGGGGTTAACTCGACCAGAATGATGTCCAATCAAAGGGTAGTCCTGCAGTCCCCTAGTCGACGATGCCTGGAGACCTTCAAATATTGGTTTGTCGGCCATTAGATTTCTGAGGAATTCCTCGACAGACTTCTCTAACTCACTAGGTTCGCCCGACATTCGAACTTTTAAGCAGACAGGTTGGGGTAGACAAACGGACAGGCAGGGTATACAAGTGGACAGGCGGGGTCTAATTTCATATAGCACAGATCAACACACGGACAATTATCTTCTTGTCTTAGTTAATCACAGGTGGAAAAAAGTGGTCTCGACGCAGCAATCAAAGAGTTAAATAAGTGGGGTATCGTAACAGATTCTTCCAATGGCCAGGAATACTTCCATCAATGTGAATTTGTCTGTTATGGCGTGGTCTCAACGTCCCAAAAGTAGTCCATCAGTCCATAAATGCGTCTTCTAACCGTTCCAAAGCGTCATTCTAATGGTTGGGGCACTTTGAACGTTCATATAAGTTCACCAGGGTGAAGTCCCATTCTGCATGGTCCTGTTGTTCCAGCGAAGTTCAAATCCTGCGAACTTGCCTCCTGCGAGGTTCCAGTCTGTGAAGTCTTCCATATGTTCTCTATAGCTTCTTGTATCTTTTCCAACTTAGATTTCTTTTTATTGAGCTTCCTTGTGTTCTTTCCTGTGATCTGATACTCTCTAATTGTTTCTAGAATCCGCTTTCCATTTGTATTCTTATCTTCCCCTAGCATAGTGACTTTGCACTATTGAGGTTCCCTCAAAGGGTTTGAAGTTAATATCCCTTCTCTTGATACTTCCTGGGTGGATATACTTCTTTCTTTCATAGATAGGTTCTTCAATCCTTCTTGCATTCTTTCAACCTTGACAACTAATTATCTTGCTTTCTGTTCTTCCTGCGTTGTTACTTTGTTTTGTTGCTTCGAATTATCCCCTCGTTCTTCTATGAGTCGATCTATTTTTCTAGCTATTAAATCCCTTAGTTCTTGCTTTTTCTTTCTGTGGCCTCTTCCTCTACTTTCCTTCCGATTTGATCTTTCTCAATCCAAGTCTTACCAAGCAAAAGTGGGAAACGAGCGTTGTCCCCAACAAACTTAATCACTTCAAATTCCTCTTCAGTCGATGTTCCATGAACAATAATAGGTACATTAGTAACTCTTCCACATAAAGTTATCATCTTACCCTTAAACAATCCTATCCTTCCGAATCAAGGTACCACAATAGGCTTTCCCAAAATTTCCCAAGTGTCTCTTGTCATAATATTCACTTGTGTTTCTTCATCCAAGACATAGTCTATGTCGAAGTCTTCTATTCTTGCACTTATGCATTGTTTTACTTTTAGGATCTCTGATAAAATGACATCTTTGTGAAAATCCATCATTTCTTTCAACTGTAGTAATGTAGTCTGAACTTCCTCTGGCCTTTTTTTTAATGACTTTCTAACATGCTCTTAGTATCTTGACTTTCTTCATAGTTTTCTTGTCTTATGATCGTTCTTTTGACTCTAGAAATCATCCTTGGACAATCCTCAATCTCATGACCAACAATCTTACAACAAAGACAAGTAGGACCTGCGCCAGGTCATTCCTTAGAAAGATGTCCCGACCTTCTACAATTATAACACAAAGTTAATCATCTTTTTCTTTTAAACATTCCCCAACCTTTTCTGTACTGCGCACTAGGATCATAGTGCTGGACCTGCAATCTGCAAAAAAAAATTCCAGGTTCCTACATCCACTTATTAGTCCAAAAATTCTTTTTATGCATAGGAATAACATATCTTTCTTCATTTCTGTTAAATTTTCCCAAATCATCTCTTTCTTTCAACTACGCCCTAGCCTTCAAACTAGGACATAATCTATTAAACATACTTAAGTTCATGCTTTCAAATTTTTTTTTTTCACCTATCTTACTCTTATCAAAGCACAAAGCTTTACCTCTTTTAGGATCTTACCTCTTTTCTTCAGAATAACTTACTTTCCTAGCACAAAGCTTCGCAAGTCAAGTAGAGAACTGCACACTTCAACAACAGATCTACACACATAGCTTCTCTTTTCTTTACTTCAGTTCCCAACAATCACAGTTTCAAGTCCCGACAACGGAACCATTTGTTGGCACAGGGGTAGACCTAGGGTTCGACACTTAACAACGCACCAAAAAAACCTCAACTACCGGCCCTTTCGGAAACACCTGCGAAGCACGCAAGGTCTCACCCGAGGTACAAGCAGGGGGGGTTATAGGATGCAGGTGTCTGTAACCAAGCTGATACACAGATCTGCGATAATAACACTTCACACAATCGTCTATTAACACTTAGGGTTAACATGCATTAGTTCATTAGCCTTATTAACATCGCATAACATATCTAAGATAGATCTAGTGCAATAACAACAAAGCTTAAGCACTTCAACCACTTGGCAGTTAGCACTCTGAGTCAGATCTATCATTCTAACATAAGAAATGCATTTAAGCAACACATATATATTCATTACACATCTAATCTAAGCACTGAGCAAAACATAACATATATAACATTGCACAAATCAAACCAAGACACAAGATATATGTGGTTCACCCCAGTGTGGGGCTACATCCACCAACCGCTTCGCCTTCTTTATTATTCGTCAATCTCTTACATTCAGTTACTCCTGTGCACTAAGACAAAGAGTCGATCTTCGCACCAAACAAGAGATCTATGCACTAAGCGCCAGATCCTTCTTCCAAAACTAGGTCAAGGCACAGAGCCAATTTTTTATCAAGCACAAAGCCTTAACACATATACATCTTGTTGCACAAAGCAACACAAACTACTTGCACTTAGCTACAAGAACTTCTCTTCTTTGCTACTTCTACCATAGATTCTTTCTTATTTATACTTTTACAATCCCTTACAATAAGGCCTAATCATGGGTAAACCCCATGGGCCGACACCCATAATCCCATTACAAAAACCCCAGAGGACCCCTTACTGGGTCCACATAGCTCGCAAAACCGGTGAGATCCGTGATCTTAGCTCTGCCTAGGAGCTCCATCTTCGACCATCGTGTCAAAGTCCAAAAGTGGGTCAACTCTAACCAAGGTTTCTTCAACACTTGGTTGATGACCAACAAACATTACAAACTTCGAGAGGAGAAACATCACACAATACCTCATCTTTGAAGGGCTTGATGTTGTACAACAATCAACACTGTTGGCTGACACGGATATCGCTTCCTTAGTGGATCCATCCAATGGTGTAGGGTTGCGGGTGCGACATTGTTGGCAAGGTCAGCTGCTTTATGACCTCTACTGAGATGAGGTTCTTCTGGCTACCACTATCAACGATGAAGTGCAAAGGGGTGCCTTTTACCCACATCCGTGAATGGAAAAGGTGCTCGCCTTCTTCTAGCTCGTCTGGTTCATCGGGCTGGAGCTTGGTGGTAGAAACAGTGGCACTGAGTTCCATGTCAATGATCCTTCTTCCCCTTTCTGGTTCTGACTCAGAGTCAGAACTTGCATCTGATTCAAAGGCTTTAACTTCGGCCACCAACGACTGCTTTGAGCGGAAATAAACAGTGTTATGCCAATGGCTCATATGGAAGTTGCACCACTTCCCGGTATTCTTCTTTGTCTTTCCGATGTCCTTATTTTCTTGTGGATTGGACTGGTTGTCCTGATACTATCCATATTTACTCTGTCCTTTGTTCTGCAGGTTGGGGCCGCCCTTTCCTGGTTTTTGCTGCGAGGGGTTCCTAGGCCCAAATTGTCGTGTCTTTTGTTTGAGCTTTTGCTTGATTTTGACGGCATATCAATAGGCCGCGCCCAAGGAAAAGATGTCCAAAAATTCCATTTTGGTCTGTATGTATCTATGTAGAGTACCAGATGTCTCTCTGAATCTTTGATACCCAACTTGGTGCGCAGGGTATGGAAGATATTTGTGAAATATGATACCGCTTGGTCTCTTTCTTACCGCAGTGTGGTCCATTTGGTATACAAGTGGTCATAACTTCCGACAGGGTAGTATTATTCCTTAATAACATCCCTGAAGGATTCCCAGGTGGTCGTGACTGTAAATAATGAGGGTTCTTCTATTTCCCTTTTCTCACAGAAAGTTTCCCATCATTCTTAGACACGGGGAACGACTTTGAGGAGCACAAAAGTAATTTTTTCTCTATTCGAAAAGTTATGGACAGAAAAATACCCTTCTAGTAGGTTCAACCACTTGTCTACAACATCTGAATCTATCTGAACTTCAAATATACGAATATCGAAGTTGATTTGTACCTTGAAGGGGGTGGTGCCTCCGCTCGAGGAAGATGCATCAGGTGTTGGTAGTTGCCGAAGGATTTGCATGAAACTATCCATCATCTCGTTCCTCTGTTGCGTGAGGGCTTCCTCAAGCAACATTTTTAAAGGATCTCCTTTCCCATCATATTTATTTTCTTCTTCCATGAGAGGTCATTTGGGCATGCGAGAGATTTTGTCCTCAAGAGAAACAAGCTCGAGACCCAATTCTTTGTACCCTAACCTCGTTGGGGACATGCATTAAGACGAAAAGGAGTAGACCGCTCTGATACCACTGATCTAGATTTTATGAGCAGAACGAAATGAATACAGATTATAAAAATATGCTTAACACAAAATAACAGAGATACAATAAAACTATTTTTCTATTCAATAAGGAAATAAGATGAAATTGTAAAATGCAGCGGAAAACAAGCTTGTTGGAATGGTGGTGGATTATCTCTGAGAAGAGATGTGACGGTTGCGCTCATTCGTAAGAAGATGATTACAATGAGGCTCTGAAGGCATTTTTACAATAAAACAGAATGTCAAAAGCCCTAAACATCCAAAAACCTTACCCTAGGAGATGAAGCACCAAAAGTCATGTGGGCCCCGTTTGGGTAAGTTAGTACATCAACTTCTTGTGGTCGTAACTTTTGCATATGATCTCTGTTTTAGGTGCACAATATCCTGTTGGAAATATCTATCCAAGGAATACACATGTTTCTGTGAGAATCTGGCTCTATCTATATTCTAACTGTGGAGATCCCTAAAAACATTGTTTAGGGCCTCAGAACGACCCTGCAAGTCAGGGACCCAAAAACTAGGAAAAAACTGCCAAACTGGAAAACTGCCAAAATGAACCAGTTGGAATAGGTGGGAGGTCACTGGAATCCATCTGGATCACATAGTACCTCAGTTTTATTCATTTTCGACATGTAATTTCGTGTCCTGTAAGCAATTTTGGTTTGTCCAGAAACATCTGACGAAAGTGTATTGACATCGAGGTCAGAGTGAATTTTGAATACATCGTAATGGGGATGAGAAGTGGAGGTAGTAGAGGAAGATGCACCATGATTTATGAAGACATAGTAATGGGGATAAGAATTCAAGACGTTAGAGGAAGGTGCACAATGACATGATTTATGAAGACATTGTAATGGTCTGAATAAGAAGTCGATGCAGTAGAGGAAGCCACACCATGATTTATGAGAGAAGTGGAGGCAGTAGAGGAAGTTGCACCATGATTTATGAGAGAAGTCGGGGTAGTAGAGGAAGCCACACCATGATTTATGAAGACATTGGGGATAATAAGTAGAGGAAGTCACACCATGATTTATGAAGACATCGTAAAGGGGATGAGAAGTTGAGGCAGTAAAGTAAGTAGTCATTAGATTACTAGCAACAACCACATTAATAACATTAATGTGTCAGTATATGTAGATAGGCGTATATTTAGCACATTAATAATGTTTTTTCCTATAGTATGTGCTAAATATATGCCTATCCGCATATATTGACACATTAATATTATTAATGTGGTTGTTTCTAGTTACCCAAGGACACATAAAGATATCTTCAAATAATTAAATCATATATTAATGAATGAATAATTATATTTATATGAATAAAATTAACTCAAAAGTTTTATTATTAATAAAATTTAGATAAATGAAATTATATTAATATTAACATCAATATTATACTATAATATTATATTATATTAACTTATATTAATGTTATACTATAATATTATACTATAATTTATATTAATGTTTGTATTAACTTATATTAACATAATATATGTTTTAAATTATATGAACAAAGTTTATGGACAACTTTATTATTAATTATTAATTAATAAATATTTATTAATATTAATATAAATATTGTAGTATAATGTTCCAACATTTATATATTTTTATATGAAAAATAAACTTTAATATTAAATTTAAAAAATAACACTATATTATAATATTATTATAATATCAATATTGTATATTAATAATAATAATAATAATAATAATATATATATATATATATATATATATATATTATTATATTATTATTTTATTAGAAACACAATACTAATATTAATATTATTAATGGTTTAATAATATTATTAATAGTTATGTCACATTGTTGAGTTTATCAAATTGCATCATTCCTAAATGGTTACGTCACATTGAAATTGTCATTTATGGTTATGTCACTTTCTGACATTCCTTTAGATTATGTTTCAGTGTGACGTTTATGAATTAAGTCTCCCCTATTGAAATATGGGTGCTAGATTAAAGGTCATCCATAGTCAACCAATCAACCATTCATAAACATCACACCTAGACATAACCCCAAATGAATGTCAGAAGGTGACATAACCCTATATGAATGTCGCAATGTGACATTAACATTTGTGAATGATGCTATTCAAAATGATACAATGAAGATATAGGTTGCAATGCAACACAACCATTGAAGAATGTAGACATTTGACACAAATTAGCCTTGAAAATGAATGTCCTTGTGTAACAAAAATATTAATGAATGTCCCTATGTAAAAACAATATTAATGAATGTTATAAACTAATGGAACCCTTTTGAGCATGAGCATGAATATGTTAACTATGGTTTAACTTGATTGAGTTGATGACCATGTTAACTATAGTTGAACATGATTGAGTTTATGATCATGTTCACTATGGTCAAGAACATGATTAACTATGGATGACCTTTAAAATGACACCCATATTGCAACAGGAGGGATACGATTCATGAACATCGCATTGAGACATAATACTAAAGGAATGTCGCAAGCTAACATAACTCTAAATGAACATAAAAATGTGACATAACCATTTAAGAATGATGCAATTGATCCAAGTGGATATTGGTGGCCACCCACCTATTCCAACTTGCTCCTCTTGACAGTTTTTAGTTCAACACGTTCTTGTGTACTTCTTTGTAATTGTGGGTTCTACACTTCTGGGAATGTCTGAATCCCTACACATCTTCCAGGTGGATACTGGTGGCCTCCCACCTAATCCAATGGGCTTATTTTGTATGTTTTCATGTCAACACATATTTCTGTACTTCCAGGGTCATTTTGGGGCCGTAAACAATGTTTTTTTGGCTCGCCACAGTCAAAATGTAGATGAAGTCACAAATTGATGACGTAATGTGTAGTTTTCAAAAATACCTTTCCAATGGGCTATCATGCACCTAAAACAGAGGTCATATGAAAAAGTTACGACCCTGGGAAGTTGAGGTACCAACTTAGCCATAGGGGCCCACATAACGTTTGGCATTTCATCTCCTAGGGTTAAGCTTTTTGATGTTTAGGGTTTTTTTCATTCATGAGTAATGTTAAAAATGCCTCTGGAGCCTCATTGTAATCATTCTGCTCAGACAAATGTGTGTAGTAGCCACATCTCTTCTCAAAGATAACTACCACCATTCGATCAAGTGTTTAAGTTCTGCAGTTTTACAGTTTCAACCTATTTCATTTATTCAATAGAAGATATTGTTCACTGGATATATGTGTTGTTATTCATATTTCTGTGTTTATTATATTCAGTCTATTAATCAGTTCATTCCGCTCCTAAATCCAGATCAGTGGTATCAAAGCAGTCTGCTCTTCATTTATTTTTCTTCGTGCATGTCCCTGACAAGATTTGGGTACAAGAAGTTGGGACTTGAACCAATCAAGCTGTTGCAATATCAGTTGCTTTGATCTTGACAACAACCCATGGGGGACGAAAATAAATATGATGGAGGAGGAGATCCTTTTAAAATGTTGCTCTAGGAAGCCCTTGCACAACAAAGGAACAAAATTAGGGACAACTTTGCGCAGATCCTTCGATGGCTACCCACATGAGAAGCATCTTCATCAAGTGGCCATGCAACCCCCTTCAAGGTACAGGTAAATTGTGATATTCCATTATTTGAAGAACTGATAGATGCAGATGTTGTAGATAAATGGTTGAATCTACTTGAAGGGTATTTTTCGGTCCACAATTTTTCCGATATGGAAAAGATTACTTTTTCACTCCTCAAGGTCATCCCCTATGTTAAGGACTGGTGGGATACTTACTCTGAGCAAAGGGCCATAGAGGAATCTAAAATATTTGTGGTTTCCCCTACATGGGATTCCTTCCAGGATGCTATTAAAGAACAATACTACCCTGTTGGAAGCTACAAGGACCAATACACCAGATGGACCACCCTGCGTCAGGAAAGGGACCAGACAGTACCAAATTTCACCAATATTTTCCATACCCTGCGCACCAAATTGGGTATCAGAGACTCTGAGCAAAATATGGTGCTCAAAGACCGCAGTTGTTTGCATAGATACATTCAAATAGAAATGGAGTTTTTGGACATCACCTTATTGGGTATGGCTTATAGATATGCTGTCAAGATCGAGCAGAAATTTAAGCAGAAGAGGCAAGAGTTTGGATTTCCAAACTCCTCACAGCTGAAGAAGGGCAAAGGTGTCCCCAAGCCACACAGGAAAGGACAAAGCAAATATGGCCACTCTCAGAACAACTAGTCCAAGCCACAACACAAGAAGGGAAATGAGAAGATGAATAAGGACATGTGAAAATGGTGTGAATACCATAAAATCCCTTAGAACAACACTGAAGAATGTCACTCCAAGCAGTCACTCATGGTTGAATTGAAGGCTTCCCAGTTAGAGGATGATTTTGACTCCGAATCAAATCCAAAAGGAGGAAAGCAGATTATCGATGTTGAACCCAATGCCACTGTCTCTACCACCAAATTCCAGCCAAGTGAACCAGAAGAACCATAGGAAGGGGAATGACTCTTTCACTCACCTATGCGGGTAAAGGGGGATCCGCTTCATTTCATTGTCTATAGCGGCAGTCAAAAGAACTTGATCTCAGCAGAGGTCATCAAGTGGTTGGACCTGCCGATGACACCGCACCCACATCCCTACACCATCGGTTGGCTTCACCAAGGAAGAGATCAATGTGTCACCCAACAATGTCGTCTACCCTACGACGTGAAGGCTTTCAAAGACGAGGTATTATGTGATATTTCTCCCCTTGAAGTTTGTGATGTTCTGTTAAGACAACCATATTTGTGGAAGTGTCATGCTATGTATAAGTCTAGACCCCGCAGTGTTATTATTGTTGAAATATTTTAACTACAAAGAGTATTCTATTTATTATTGATGTATTATTCATTAGATCAATCCCCTTTTGTGGATTGATCATGTCGGGCATTGTAAATGACCAAATCCCCTTTTGTGGAT
>ML821046.1:31005-52232 GCA_009831015.1 Picea engelmannii | reverse complement strand
AGGAGAATTAGATCTACCCTTAGACTTAGATCTCCCACTTGAGAAATTAAATCTATTTCTTTCCTGGTAACGTCCTCTTGCAAATAATGCGTTTGTGTTATGTCCTTCCATATTCTATCGTCTCATCTCCTCCGATAACAAGGATGATACCACTTATTAAAACTTCAAGTAAGTTGTATTACTACCTATGGCCACAACCAGACTATCCCACGAGTCTGGTAAAGAACACAACAAAATGATACATTTATCTTCATCTAAAATTTTAATCTCAATAGATACTAACTTACTTACCATAGTATTGAAGGCATTCAAATGCTCTACCACCGAGTCTCCATCTCTCATCCTCAGGTTATACAACTTCTTGATCAGGAATAATTTATTTACCAGGGACTTAAACTAATACAACTTCCCCAACTTTTGCCATAAATACTTGGCTGTAGCTTCCTCTGACACATTCAGTAATACTGAATCAGAGAGACACAGTCGGATTGCGCTCTTTGCCTTCCGATCCAACTTTTTCCAGTCATCTGCAGAAGTTCCTGTAGGTGCAGTACCTGGATATACCATGATCCACTGATCTCTTTCCACCAAAAGATCTTCCATATTGAGCTTCCATAGCTCAAAATTTTTCCCATTAAACTTCTCTATCTCCATATTCAAATTGCTTGCCATTTCTTTTCACCCAAAAAAGCAATGCCACAAATCTCCCACTGTAACACGACTTATCACAGTCATGAGCCAAACCCTTGACCACAAAGGAGTCCCCCTGAAGCGAATAAATCTCTGATACCAAATGTAAATTCTAACCTTGTACAATATCTACTGCAAATAGATATTCAAAAAAAGAATAGAAAAGATACAATGGCAAATACAAACATTACACATAGATTTTTCCCCTAGAAACCCAAACTGGGAAAACCAACAAATTCTGTATTCATTCTTTGTGTTACAATGTTTACAATACAAAATACATATAAGAGCCAGTGACATCCAAAACCCTAACCCAATGACCTGGATTAGTCCAAAACCCTAATTCCTTAATCGAAGTAGAAAAACATCGACAAAGAAACCATGTGCCGAAAAACCACCTAAATATAATGCGGTCCCAATGCACAAGGGCCTAGAACCTCCCCCCTCTAACCCCCCATGCATGCCCAGCGCAAATGCTTAGACACTACTAATCATGCAAAGAATATAACACATACCCAACAACCCTCTCTCTCACCTGATGCTGTTTTCTTGTTAAGGGGGAGTGTTGAAATATTGTAACTGCAAAGAGTTTTCTATTTATTATTGATGTATTATTCATTAGATCAATCCTGTTTTGTGGATTGATCATGTCGGGCATTGTAAATGACCAAATCCCCTTTTGTGGATTGGTTAAACCCTAATTGTAATAGTCATAATGAGAAGTCGATCCCTAGATTTAATTAAGGTGGTTCTGATCACCTAGAATGAGAAGTTAGCCCCAAGATTTAATTAAGGTGGTTCTAACCACCCAGTATGAGAATTTGGCCCTGCCAGTGAAACGACACTTTTGTTCACACCTGCTAGATTATATAAATAAAGGAGGCCAATGCCTCATTTGTTCACTCACTCACTTGATCATCAGAGCGTAAGTTTGGAGTTGTAGTTGGAGAAGAATAGAGAGAGAGGCACACTACTTGGTAGAGTACTTTCTATTATTTTTGGTTTATTCTCTTGGCATTGTATTGACTATCTATATTAAGGAAGTTTTTGCTGGGTTTTCTCCCCCATGAGGGTTTCCCAGGATAAATTATGTGTCTCTTGTGATTGTGTATTTCTCAGTGATCCTATCTATGCTATGGTTATCTAGTAAATTGAAAAGAAACCTAATAATAGATTGAACATTAACAATGATTATTTTGGGTACACAATTGTACATAATACCAGAGGTAGCGTTGCCTACCATTATTTCCTTAATCTCCGCTAAGAAATGCAGTAAGGTCATTCAATAGACCGAGAAGTTAATCTTATTTGTGATCCATGCTCACAGTAAGAAAAAGGTCATCACCACATCTGTGGCCTCTACACAAAGCCTCTCTTTGCAGCAAGAGAAAGTGGATGGGATTTTGGAAGAGTACAAACACATCTTCTCCTCACCCACCGGGGTACCGACACACTACCAAGTCAAGCATCCACTTGATCTAACCCATGGTGCACCTCTACTTAATGGATGAGTCTATCATTGCTCGCTGATGGAAAATGAAGAAATCGAGCGTTATATCCAAGATCTTCTTCAAAAGGGGCACATCAGACCCATGTCCTCCCCTTGCAGAAGCCCTATTATACTGGTGCATAAGAATGATGGGATTTAACAAATCTACATTGATTACAAAGCATTAACAAAAATCACAGTCATGAATCGATACCTAATTCCCAGGATTGATGACCTTCTTGACCAACTCAATAGGGAAAATTTCTTCATCAATATTGACCTAAATTTTGGCTACCACCATGTTCCCATCGAACCAACTGATGTATGGAAGACAACTTTCAAATCTAAATAAGGTCTCTTTGAATGGTTGGTCATGCCCTTTTGCTTAACAAATGCACCGACCACTTTCATGAGTTTGATGGATGATGTATTGAGACCCTTCACCAGCTCTTTTGTGGTGGTATATTTGGATGACATCCTCATATTCAATAGAACTTGGGAGGAGGACATGCAACATATTCAACAATTTTTGAGCACTCTGCAGCAACAAAAGCTATATGCCAACTTGAAAAAATGACCCTTTGGCATGAACGAGGTCCAATAGTTGGGCTACATTGTTTATGAGCATGGGGTACATGTTGATACAACTAAGATCCAAGTCATGCGTGACTAGCGAGCCCCGACCACACTAACTGATATTTGGAGCTTCTTGGGACTAGCCAACTTCTACTGATGGTTTGTGTTGGGATTCTCCCATATTTCATGGGCCCTCAGCCAAGTGACCAAGGGCGGTGGCAGGGAAAATTTCATGTGGGGGAAGGAACAACAACAAGCATTTTATGATATGAAGCATCACTTGTGCTTAGCTCCAGTACTCTCCTTTCCCGATCTGCAACAACCGTTCGATATTGGGACTGATACATCTGACTATGCTGTAGGTGCAATTCTCACTCAACACAGTCATCTGGTGGAATAACATAGTGAGACACTCTCAGATACTATTCAAAAATACCCCACCCATGACAAGGAAATGTATTCCATTGTACAAGCTTGTCATCAATGGAAACATTACATTGTGGGAAATGAGATGATCATCCACACTGATCACAAGCCTCTACAATTCATATAGACACAGGGGAAGTTGTAGAATGACCATCATCAGAAGTGGTCCACCTACCGAAAATAGTTCCACCTACCTATCTGCTTCACTCACCATTGTGCTCCATTCCTGTGCACATGAGGCATCTGAGTGGCCCCAACTTTATCAACAATATCTGGACTTTTCCACCACCTATCGGCTCTTGGTTACAGGCGCGAGTGTCACCGATTTTCACATTCAGGACGGACTGTTATTGCATCTGGTCCATCTCTATGTTCCTACAAGTGAGAGTGCAAATATGATTTGGGAAACCCATTACAATAGGATGGCATGACATTTTTGCGTGGAGAAAATTGTGGTTGTTCTACAGAAACATTTTTATCAGCCAAAACTTCGACACGATGCCAACAAGTATATCAAATCTTGCACTACCTGTGTCATTCCCAAGCCAACCATCAAGAAGCAAGGATTATACACCTCTCTTCCTATTTTTGAGAAGCCATGGGAATCCATCTTGATAGATAACATGTCTAGCCTTTCGTCTACCAAGCAAGGCAATGATTGTGTATTTGTGGTCGTTGATCAGTTTTTGAAGATGACCATCCTCACAATGTGCAAGAAGAAAATCATAGCAACACTGCCAAGCTCTTCTTCGAACGAGTGTGGGTCCATTTTTGGATACCACAAACCATCATCTCCGACTGGGAAAACAAGTTCCTAAACACATTTTTGTCGAGTCTTTGGTCACTTTTGGACACCAAGATCACTAAATCCACTGCTTTCCACCCCCAAACAGATGGCCAAACAAAGGTAGTCGATCAAATTATTATGCACATAATGTGCATGTACAACTCTAAGCATACGCATACATGGGATGAGAGTCTCCCCTATGTTCAACACAATTACAAAATGGCTCTCCATAGCTCCACCGATGATATCCCTATTCAGGTGGGGCTGGGATTCCAACCCTTGGGTCCTATTGATGTTGCACTACCTCTTGCAACCACACAGACAAACTCTTCCCATGTTCAGTCTGAGACTGAAAAATCCACCAAATTCATTGAGCGGATTCAACACATCCGCCAATAGGTTCATGAGATTTTGCAGAAAGATAATGCTAAGTACAAGCAATGCCATGATCAACATAGGGTACCACACCATTTTTAGGTTGGAGACAATATTTTCTTACATTTGCATAAATAGCATCTTACAGGGCCCGATTGAAATATCTTCCCACTTCACTATGGGCCTTACACTATCACCAAGTTTATGGGTAGCAATTCTTTTGAGCTCAACACTCCACCCTTCCTTGGCTTGCACCCAATGTTCAATGTGGACCTCATTTGACCATATTTTACACCATTATTGGAAACCTCATAGATCGCAAAACAACTGACACCAACATATATCAACCCTGAATGCATGGAACATGAATTCACTGATAATATAGTGGATACACAGGTCAAGGGAACTCACTAGCAGATGATACAGCTTTATCGAGTTGTCGAGGCAGGGAAGCTTTTCCACCAAGGAAAGTTGCTCACCCGGGGCCAAATTCAGAAGAAGTTTCCTCACCTGATGGTGGAAATCAATGCAATGGAGACCTTTGCTTCCTAAGGGGGGAGGACTGATCCAGGTGGATATTGGTGGCCACCCACCTATTCCAATTGGCTCCTCTTGACAATTTTTAGTTCAACATGTTCTTATGTACTTCTTTGTAATTGTGGGTTCTACACTTTTGGGGTTGTCTAAATCCCTACACATATTCCAGGTGGATACTAGTGTCCTCCCACCTAACCCAACTAGATTATTTTGTATGTTTTTCTGTCAACACATATTTCTGTACTTCTAGGGCCGTTTTGGGGCCCTAAACAATGTTTTTTTGGCTTGCCACAGTCAAACTCTAGATAGAGTCACAGTTTGATGGTGTACTGCGTATTTCTTGAAAAGACCTTTCCAATGGGCTATCACATGCCTAAAATGGAGGTCTTATGCAAAAGTTACGACCCCGTGAAGTTGAGGTACCGACTTATCAATAGGGGCCCACATAACTTTTGGCGTTTCATCTCCTAGGGTTAGGTTTTTGGATGTCTTGGGTTTTGGGATTCATGAGTAATTTTAAAAAGGCCTCTAGAGCCTCAATATAATCATTCTACTCAGACAAATGCGTGTAGCAGCCACATCTCTTCTCGAAGATAGATACCACCATTCGAGCAAGTGTTTCAGTTTTGCAGTTTTACAGTTTCAGGCTATTTCATTTATTCAATAGAAGATATTGTTCACTGGATATTTGTGTTGTTCTTCATATCTTTGTGTTTATTGTATTCAGTCTGTTAATTAGTTTGTTCCACTCCTAGATCTGGATCAACAATTCAACATAATACATTTAAGATGTAAGTTGCAATGTGACACAACCATTGAGGAATGTAGGTATTTGACCTAAGTTAGCCTTGAAAATATTACGTCAGATTACGACGTTCAGTTAGGGTTATGTCACCTTCTAACATTCATTTAGGGTTATGTTTGAGTGTCATGTTTATGAATTGTGTTCCTTATATTGGAACATGGGTGCCAAATTAAAGGTTATTGATAGTCAACCATTCATAACCATCACACTAAGTTGACTATTGTTGACCATGTTGATTATGGTGAGTAATGGTTAACTATGGAAAAAAATGTTGATTATAGTGATTAATGCTTGACTATGGATGACCATGTTCGGTATGTTTAACCTTTGTTTACTACGGTAATATCTCATTATGTCGTTCATCTTGCTTGAATAATGTCAAATTGCTACATTCCTCAATGGAATGTCACAATATCTCATGACCTTAAATGAACATCACATTATGACATAACCATTAAGGAACGATGCAATTCAACATAGTACATTGAATATGTACATCACAATGTGACACAACCATTGAGGAATGAATTTATTTGACATAAGTTCACCTTGAAAATGTTAGATCACATTGCGACATTCATTAGGGTTATGTCACCTTGTGACATTCCTTTAGGGTTATGTTTGAGTGTGATGTTTATGATTTGTGTCCTATATGGGTGCCCAATTAAAGTTCATCCATAGTCAACCGTTCATAAGTATCACAATGAGTTAACTATGGTTGACCATGTTGATTATGGTGAGTAATGGTTGACTATGGAAAACCATGTTGATTATAGTGATTAATGGTTAACGATGGTTGACCATGTTGATTGTGTTTAACCATGGTTTACTATGGTAATATCCCATTATGATGTTCATCTTGGTTGAATAATTTCAAATTTATACATTCCTCAATGGTTGCATTGCAACTCGACATACATCTTCATTTCCTTATGTGAAATTGCATTGTTTGATTTGGTACCCATATTCCAATATGAGGTACACAATTAATAAACATGAAAGTTAGACATTTATTAGTAAATGAACATTACAATGTGATGTAACCATTTAGGAACGATGCAATTCAAGATAATACATTGAAGAAGTAATTCACAATGTGACACAACCATTGAGGAATGCAGTTGTTTGACATTTAAGTTAGCATTGAAAATGTTATGTCACATTGTGATGTTCATTTAGGGTTATGTCATCTTGTGACATTAATTTAGGGTTATAATGAGTGTCATGTTTATGAATGGTTCTCCTCATATTGGAATATTAATCAACACACTAAGTTGACTATTGTTGACCATGTCGATTATGGAGAGTAATGGTCAACTATGGAAAACCACGTTGATTATAGTGATTAATGGTTGACCATGTTGATTATGTTTAACCTTGGTTTACTATGGAAATATCACATTGCGTCATTCATCTTGGTTTAATAATTTTGAATTACTACATTCTTCAATGGAATGTCGCAATGTGACATAACCTTAAATGAACATCACATTGTGATGTAACCATTTAGGAACAATCCAATTCAACATAATACATTGACTATGGAAAACTATGTTGATTATAGGTAGTAATGGTTGACTATGATTGACCATGTTGATTATGTTTAGCCTTGGTTTACTATGGTAATATCACATTGCGTTGTTCATCTTGTTTGAATAATGTAGAATTGCTACATTCCTCAATGGAATGTCGTAATGTGACATAAGCTTAAATAAACATCACATTGGGACCTAACAATTTAGGAACGATGCAATTCAACATAATACATTGAAGATGTACGTCGCAATGCAACACAACCATTGAGGAATGAAGTTATTTGGCATAAGTTAGTGTTGAAAATGTTACATCACATTGCGACAATACGACATAAAGGATTTTGTCCCATTATGACGTTTATTAAGGGTTATGTTGGACTACTGTGACATTACTTAACCCTAATTAAATGTTGCAATGTCACATAACCATTTACAAACAATGCAATTTGACATAAGGAAATGAATATGTATGTCAAAATGCAACACAGTAAACCATAGTCAACAACTAATGAATGGATGACTATGGATGATCTTGCACCCATATTCCAATATGAGCAACACAATTCATAAACATCACGCTCAAACATACGCTAAAAGGAATTTCACAAGTTGATATAAACCTAAATGTAGTCGTCTATGGTTGACTACGGGTGACCTCTAATTTGGTACCCATGTTCCAATATGAGGGAAACAATTCATAAACCTCACATTCAAACATAACCCTAAATTAATGTCACAGGGTGACATAACCCTAGATGAACGTCGCAATGTGACGTAACATTTTCAAGGCTAACTTATGTCAAATATTTACATTCGTCAATGGTTTTTTCACATTGTGACGTACATCTTCAATGTATTATGTTGAATTGCATCGTTTTGAATTGTTTATGTCACATTGTGACATAACCCTAAATGAACATCACCACGTGATGTAACCATTTAGGAATGATTTAATTCGACATAATACAATGAAGATTTACCTCGCAATGCGACATTACGACATAAAGGATTTTGTCCCATTACTACATTTATCAAGGGTTATGTTGGATTGTGACATTCCTTAATGGTTGATGGCTATGTTTGATTGCGATCTTCCTCAATGATTATGTGACATTGAGACATTCATCTTGGTTGACATGCTTCTACTTCCTACTTTCATGAATGGTTATGTTGCAATGTGGTGTCAATCAAATGTGATGTCACATTGTCACATTCATAGAGGATTTTGTCACATTTTGACATTCATCGAGGGTAATGGCACATTGAATTTAGTTGATTTTGGTTGGGCCTGGTTGGGCATTGTTTATTATGGTTTTCCATGGTGTTTGATTGTGGTTTTCCAAGGTTGGTTAAATAATATTATTAATAGTTATGTCACATTGCAAAGTTTATCAAAGGTGATGTTGTATTGTGACATTCATCAAGGGTTTTGTGACATTCCAACATTTTTCTTGGTCTATGTTGGACGACGACATTTGAACATGGTTATGTCACATTCTATTATATATATATTGCATTTTTTTATGTTGGTTGTAGTATGTTCAATTTGTATATTCATGAATTTTTCTATATTAATGGTTTCATGTGATGTGACATTGTTATATTCATAAAGGATTTTGTCTCGTTGCGAACTTTATTGAGGGTTACATTGGATTGTGACATTCCTTGATGTTTATCTCGAATTGCATCATTCATCTCGCTGCGTTAATCACTATTTCATATTGCAACATTAAACAAATTTCATGTCACATCATGATTCCCATTTTTGTCACATTTTGACATTCATCAAATGTGATGTCACATTGTAAAATTTATTTTAAAGGTTTTAATGTCACAATGTGACGTTACCATTTAGGAATGATGAAATTCATCATGATACAATGCAGAAGTACATTGCAGCGCAACACAACCATTAAGGAATATAGTAATTTCACATATTTTATCCTTGAAAATGAATATAACAATGTCACATAAACATTAATGAATGTCATAAACTAATGGAACCCTTATGAGCATGAGTGAGCATGTTAACTATGGTTGAACATGATTGATTTTATGAGCATGTTCACTATGGTTGAACATGATTAACTATGTATGACCTTTAATATGGCACCCATATTCCCAATAGGGGGATGCAATCCATAAACATCACACTGAAACATAACCCTAAAAGAATGTGACAAGGTGACATATCCCTAAATGAACATCACAATGTGACGTAACAATTTAGGAATGATGCAATTCAACATAATACAATGAATATGTATGTCACAATGCGACGATTTACTATGATAATGTCACATTGTGACATTTACCTTATTTGAATAATGTTGAATTTATACATTTCTCAATGGTTGTGTCACATTTCAATGTACATATTCATCATCTTATGTCAAATTGATTCATTACTAAATGGTTACGTCACATTGTGATTTTCATATGTTAACTATTGTTGAACATGATTTATTTTATGAGCATCTTCACTATGGTTGAGCATGATTGACTATGCATGACCTGTAATATGACACCAATATTCCATTAGGAGGGATGTGATTCATAAACATTACATTGAAACATAACCCTAAGGAAATGTTGCAAGGTGACATGACCCTAAATGAATATCACGATGCACATCATAATGTGATGTAACATTTTTAAGGCTAACTTATGTGAAATAGATATGTTCCTAAATGAACATCACAATGTGACGTAACAATTTAGGAACATATCTATTTGACATAAGTTAGTCTTGAAAATGTTACATCACATTGTGACATTCATTTAGGGCTATGTCACTAAGGAAATGTCACAAGGTGACATAACCCTAAATGAACATCACAATGTGATGTAACCATATAGGAACGATGCAATCAACATAATACATTGAAGATGTATGTCATAATGTGACACAACCATTGAGGAATGTAGCTATTTGACATAAGTTATCCTTGAAAATGTTACATCACATTGCGACATTCATTTAAGGTTATGTGACCCTAAATGAAATAGTGAATTTTTTAACAATTTTAATTTAAAAATATTAATCAAAGTTTATTAAGTTTATTAATCAACATTTCTAAAATTTATTAAGTTATAACTTTTTAAAATTCAATTTAGTATATGTACTATGTTAATATGTGATGGTATTGGAGTCATGCACATGCTCTGCTCTCGCAAGAGCTAGGTTAGCTTAGGATATCGAGTCACATGAGCTCTAAAAGGGGCGACGAGCAACCGCCTCTCCCTATGCCCTCAATAGATGCAACTGCCTTCAAACGCCTTCTCATAGCTGATGGAAAGAAACCCGCCTCTGATCCGCCCCCCAAGTTTGTCAAAAATCTCGATGAAGTTCCAATCATCACCCTTCCCCCGAACCAACCTATGCAGATCGCAGTATCTTTGGCAGATCGGGCCCTGGTGGGACAGTTCGCCAGGATTTATCCCTCACCCCGTACCACCAAAAACTAGATCGAGAAGAACTAGAACCCTCTGATCACCTGCAATGTCACCTGATATGCAATAGGTCGAGGGTTTTTTCTATTCGAATTCATCTCCAGAGACGACCGCGACCTAATCTTCAGAAATGGGCCCTATTTCATGGGGCCTCAAGGGATGTATCTAAATCGCAAGACCCCTTACTTTGATCTAGATCTGGATGTTCCTAAGGCAATCTCGGTGGGGGTCAGACTCCCTAATATCCTGATCCACTACTGGTCATCCTCCTCACTGCATACCATTGGAAATGAGCTAGGCAAGTACATTGACAAAGCTTACCCCAAAGATCAATACTCTTGTGCCCATATTTGTGTTGAAGTTGACCTACAAGCTGGATTACCTGAAGCAATAAAATTGACTATAGGTGATTGGCAACACTTCCAAAATCTAGACCATGAACAACTTCCATTCAAATGCAGACATTGCCACGAGTATGGGAATTTCCAGAAGAACTGCCCAAAAATTCCTCAAGCCTAGCTCAAAAAGATTCGCAATAAAGGTGGAATCAACCCAAAAAACATAGAGAAAACCCTAAACCTGGAACGCACCGAGAGGGGAAAAACCCAAATCCCCCCCCAGCTAGAAAAGAAGGTCCGCCAAAAAAAAATCATCCTGAACCCGGGAATAGCTTTGTCATCCTCGAAGAGCCAGAAACTGAAGGAAACATGACTAAAACTGTTCCACCCATCACCCCATATTCACCAGGAAATGAAAGACTATATCCTACCCCAGTGACCAATGCGGCCCTCTCCCAAGAAGTCCCATCCACCCAACAAGATCAAGGAACATAGGAAGACCTATTGGAGGAAGAGGAAGGGGAAATAGATCCAATACAAATAACTAAGAAAACTTCAAAGAGAGGAATAAAATCAACAAAGGAATGCATAGAGGAAGAAACTTACAAAGACAAGTTGTAGGGAGGAAGGGAGGACAATGAACAATGGAAGGGCTATTCAACCCTAGAATAATGAGGCAACAAGGGCAGTTCTCTAAAGGAATTTCCACCACCAGCAAAGGTAATTAATGAAGGTCATCTCCTGGAACTGCATGGATCTAGGGAGCAAATAGAAAGTAGAAGCAATGAAATATTTAATGCACATAGCCACCCCAAACATCCTCTTAATTCAGGAGACCAAGTTGGAGGAACAACAGTTATTCCAAACTAGAAAGTCACTTTGGAATTCAAGAGAAGGAATAGCAGTAAGCTCCTGAGGTGCCTCAGGCAGCCTAGGCACTCTTTGGAATCCCAATGAGTTTGATCTGATCCATTCTCTCACCTGTCCACACTGTATTTTCAATTTTTTTTTCCATAAAGACATAGGCCTTCAGGTAAGTCTCTTCAACATTTATGTTCCATTTCTCCTTGCTGAAAAAAGAGAGAGTTGGAAGTCTATGCAGAAGTTCCTTAAGATTCATAGCCTCGAGAATAGAATTCTATCGGGGGATTTGAACATCATCCTAAATTCCCAGGAAAAAAAAAAGGGGGGACCCCAGTCAGATACCCCCTCCGGGAAACAGTTTATGACCTAATTTTGGATTGGGATTTGGAAGACATCAAGCCTCCCAAAGGATTGTTCACTTGGTTCGATAGAAGAATAGGCCCAGTACATATAGCCTCTCAACTTGACATATTCCTAGCCCAACACTCCCTTTTTCTTATTGGGCTTAACCTTGACTTCTCTATCCTTCCTTTTAATTCCTCGAACCACAAACCAATCCTCTTAGAAATTATGCAAGGCCACAACCTGGGCCCCATCCCTTTTCGGTTCAGCCCCTCCTAGATCCACCAGGAAGGGTTTCTAGACCTCGTCACCTCAGTATGGAAGGTTTCAATCATGGGCTCACCCTTCTTCATCTGGGAAGAAAAGCTGAGGAAACTTAAAGCGACCCTTAAATCCTGGGCCAAAACCATCAAAACCCCTCTCCATCAATGACTGGAAGCACAACACGCCTTGGAACAACATCAAAACTAGGCAAAATCTCTCCCCGT
Source organism: Picea engelmannii (assembly GCA_009831015.1). Taxonomy (NCBI): domain Eukaryota; kingdom Viridiplantae; phylum Streptophyta; class Pinopsida; order Pinales; family Pinaceae; genus Picea; species Picea engelmannii. The sequence goes on along the minus strand of ML821046.1, from coordinate 39,527 downwards.
TGACCCCATTTCTTTCGAAAAAGAACACCAGCTGCACATAAACCTTCATTGGGCTTGCCGACAGGAGGAGGATTATTGGCGACATAAATCCAGAATCCTCTGGCTCCATTCGGGGGATAAAAAAACAAGTTTCTTCCACAATCAAGTAGAAGGACAAAAGAAGTTAAATACTATCAAAGAAGTCCGTGCCCAAGAGCAAATCCCTTCCAGCTTTGAAGACATTAAGAAAGCAACTCATATACACTTCAGAGATATCTATACAGAGGATCCCACTTCCCTAGAATCTCCCACTTTCGAAGTCCTAAATTTGATTCCCGAAATGGTCTCCATGGAAGATAACTCATCCCTCATAGCGCATATATCTAAAAAATAAATCAAGAAAGATATAGCCACTATGGATCCTGACAAAGCCCCAGGGCCAGATGGCTTCACAACTCGGTTCATCAATTTTTGCTGGAAAAGTTTCAAGAATGACCTCAATAGAATGATTCAAAACTCGCAATCCTGCAGCAAGGTAGGAGGAAGCACCAACTCAGCTTTCCTAGCCCTCATTCCAAAGGAAAAAGGAGCCACTTCCTTCGATCTATTTAGAAAAATCTCCCTCTGCAACATCAGATACAAAATTATCACTAAAATCATGGCCAACCAGATCAAAAATATACTGCCCTCAATCATACCAAAAAATAAATGGGGCTTCATCAAGGGAAGAAAAATTAGTGACAACATTATCCTTGTCCAGGAGGCCATCCATTCAAGCCAATCTTAGAAAGAAAAAGGTATGGTAATCAAACTGGATCTTGCAAATGCCTTTGACAGGGTAAGGCACAAATTTCTCTTTTAAGTCATGCAGTGTCTTGGGTTTGAACACTCCTTTATCAAGTGGAAACAAGCATGCATTGGAAAACCATGGATAACACCTCTGGTCAATGACCGACCAACTGGCTTCTTCCAAGCCTCTCGAGGAATATGGTAAGGATGCCCCCTCTCCCCGCTAGTCTATGCCATACAGACATCGGTGTTGAGCTTCCAACTGGATTAGAGTCAACATCTTAAAGAGCTAATGGGACTACGCATAACCAGAGGAGTCAAAGATATTAACCATGCTCAATTCGCCAATGACACCATCCTCCTAGGAAGCGTAAGCAACCACTCAGCCATAAAAATCAAATCTGAACTATACAAATATCAAGCCATCTCGGGTAACAAAATCAACTAGAGGAAGAGTCAAATTTATGGGTGGAATTGTACTCCTAGGGATATGACTGACATCACCCGAATTATGGGAATAATGGGAAAAACTCAATGGGACTCCTTCAAGTATTTAGGAGTCCCCATTTTTAAATCCTCTGTTAAGTCCTCGTGTTGGGCTCCCCTAGTCGACAAAATAAAAGCTAGAATAAGCACCTGGGGCTCATGCTGGTTAAAGTCAGCAGGCAATCTAGTACTTATAAAGTCAGTCCTTTCAAGAATCCCTATTTATCAATGTTCAATCCTGCTTGCCCCAAAAGGCATTCTCAATAAAATTGAATCCCTGCTGCGACACTTTCTATGGAAAGGAGGAAAAAACAATGACAACAAGATCTCATTGGTCAGCTGGGGGAAAATTTCCAGGCCTATACCTGAAGGAGGTCTCCAAATTCGTGATCTACAAATCCAAAATCTGGCCCTAGGAGTGAAATTGCTTTGGAATGTAGTGTCAGGGAGGAGCTCCTGGTGCAAAACAACTCTCTGGAAGAAATATTTTTCTGGCCTGAGGCTCCAATGTCTAGATGCTGCACCTAAAACCAATCATGGCTCCCCGATATTCTCAATATGCTAAAAAATGCATAGTTTATTTGCTAATGCTCTTACGTGGATTCCATGCAATGGGAAGAAAATCCAAATCTGAGAAGAATCCATAATGGGGGACCCTCCGCTTGATAGCATTCCAGGCATGACTCTTCTTAAAGTCACTCTAAAAGCTCAAAATATTAATACCCTTTGGGATATCTCCCTCTGGAAAAGAGACGAAACTAAAGACTGGGTGAGATGGGTCCTCCCAGACTACCCCCTCCAATTGCTCCACGAAAAAAAACTCTTGATTTCTTTGCTTCAAGGGAAATCCCTAATATCCAAGAGAATCAAGGACAAACGAGGCCGGGGACATCATTTAGGGGACTACTTAGTAGCAGTAGGCTATGAAATCCTTTCTGCAGTGCCCCAGACTCTAGGAAATCTGGCACTATGGAAAGAGATTTTGAAAGTCAAAATCCTACCTAAAGTGGACTTCTTCATTTGGACCTTAGCACACAACAGTATCCTGGTGGGTGATAATCTTAGGAGAAAAGGCTGGGAAGGCCCCTTGAGATGTCCTCTCTACTGCTCCCATGAATAATCAGTCGATCATCTACTCCTCAATTGCCCCTTTGCAAAAGAAGTGTGGAGATTTTCCCTGCCAAGGTGGGCCCTGGTCCAAATCCCCCTAGATATCCACTCCCTGATAAGTACCTAGACCTCCCTTTGTCCTTTTTCACTCAAATCCAGAGATCAACTTAAATGTTGCTGGCTTACCTTTCCTAAATTTATTTTATGGAAATTTGGCTAGAAAGAAATGCCCGAATTTTCATAAATCATTCCTCCACCCCCACCTATGTTTCTGTAAAATCCAAGGCTCTCCTGGGAGATTGTCTCTCCTTCCTTTGGTCAACCTCGAATATTCATCCTCTCTCCTGACTAAAGAAGCCTGGATTCATAGCCTTTCTCCAGATCTAAAACCCCCTTCCTCAATCCCCAAGCAACTTCACGAAGCCTAGGAACTGCGTAAGGAGCAATTGGAGTTCAAAGATTGGAGGTGCACTCAGAAAAATCACATCCTTTTATTTGACGAATCTTAGAAAGGAAATCCAGGGGCGACAAGAGAGGGAGGGGTCCTCTATGGCCCCGTTGAAATTCTAGAACTGAGCTATTCCTGGGGATTAGAGGAAGACACCAATAACATGGCAGAAGCTCTGAGTCTTTGGAAAGGCCTTACCCAAGCCTGGGAGCAAGGCATCAATGAAATCATGGTGATAGGAGAATATCAAATTCTAATCCAAGCCCTGGTCACTAAATTGTTAACCAATCAAATGAATCTTCGACAACTTCTCAAGAAAATCCAACGACTCTCTAAATCCTTCAGGAAGATTGATTTTTACCATGTGCTCTGATAATTAAATGGAAAAGCAGATCAAATAGCTAAATCCGCCATCCCCTTGAGAAAGGGACTCCTCTCAACCAATGGGACCCTTTCCTTCACCCCAATCCATTAACGGTCTGAGGTGGGCAGCTTGTTGGAGGTATCGTGTCAGGGGGGCAGCCGGACGATCCTCCTCGCGTCCTGATCCATGGCATCACCTAAGCACCTGACTCCCTCAAGCGATGGTAATTCTCCCTCCAGGCTACGTCATTCTTCACATTTTTACACGAGTCTACCCTCACGCCCCTCAAGCACTCCGGTCCCAATCCCATCTCTCTCCCGCAACTTGCTCGAGCGAGGTCCCTCTGAATCATGGCTTCGCACGCTCGCATCGTAGTTAAATTCAGGGTGGCAGAAGCATGCACTTCAACATTATATCTCTCGGAAGAATGTTTGTCTTGCTCAATTTCTTTTTCCCGGTCCTAAGCCTGTCAAACTCTGACATTTTTTTCTCCATCCTGAAAATGGCCTCCAGCTCTGAGTCGACTGCTCCATCCAATCCACCTCCTTCGCTGGAACAGGAAATCTGCGATTTGAAGAGGAATCTCAGTGTGCACAGAGGGTTTCTTTTCTAGCTAGATGGGAAGGTGGTAGAAGGTTCGAGATGCTTGAGGAATATCTAATTCATCTCAGAGAGGAAGTTGTGTATGCCCTCACTCAAACGACGCAACAGGTCAATGGAAGAATTGCGGATTTAGAATCCAGGCTGGAAAAGTTGGAGCTTCAAGCAGCCAGGACGACACTCCATCAAGATGTAGGAGTGAATACTTTGCTGAACGAAGGACCCTCAAACCTGGGACAACATGTGTAACGATGCTCCTCCCCACACTTGGACCTTGCCCAATTTTGGTTACTTTGAAGATCCAATGTATGCGGCACCTTAACTCCATAGGAGTCAATTTTTGTATTCTAAGACAAAATGGGCATTTCTGGGGTTTGTCTTATGGCACCTATATATGTAATTTTGGTTTTCATGCACAAGATGCATGCCTAAACTATGTAGATGTTTTCACAGTGGTCATACCATTGCTATATTAATATAAATTCGACTTTCTTGTAAAAAAAAAAAATATGTGATGGTATTGACTTCCATTTTTCAATATAGTGTTTTCATGTAACAATTATAATTAAATTAAAACCTTTTTAATATAAATTTGTATCATATTGATTTATTTATTTTTCATTTTCATTATATAAAAAAACATAAACATATTAATATGATTAATTATAATTTTCTAAAAACATATTAATATGATTAATTATAATTTTCTAAAATTTTATTAAAGAAAATAAATCAAATAATTTGTATAATCTCTATAATGTTAAAAAGTAAACACCCTGGATGTGGGTGACCATGCCCACACCCATGCTCCTGAAACACATCGTGATGACTGAATGCATACCACCTCACCCCCCATGCTTGTTGGCACAGGGGCAGACCCAGGGTTCAACGCTACATCAACGCACCAACAAAACCCTAACTACCGGCCCTTTCGACGAGACCTGCGACGCAGATGAAGTCTCACCTGAGGTAGAGGCAGGGGTGGTTGCAAGACTCAGGTGTTTGCAACCTTAGCTGGGACACAGATCTGTGATTATATCGTTTACATAACACTTAGCATCGGTCATTCGTCAATATTCACCATTATTATACTTTGCAAATAGCACAGAGCATCATAGCATTCACTTAAATCTAAGGTATTTCAACACTTAGCAATAATAAAACATATCATATCTAGTAGATCATCACTAAGCATCTTCATACATGTCAGATCTAGCATTCACACACCTCTAAGAATCACAAATCATAAGTAGATCTATCTAAATATATCAAAGCACTTAGCAAAAGAAGGGATAAACACATCAAGTCGAAGCACAAAGCATAACACATAGATTTACATGGTTCACCCCCACCCTGGGGCTACGTCCACTAACTCTTCTTCTTTATTATATTAAGTCAAATAGGTTACAAGCACAAAGCCACCAAAAACCCTCTTCACATAGGACAAAAGATCTGCGTAGCTCGCTAGATCCTTCTTCCTTGCACTACAACACAAAGCCTTCCACAACTCCTTACAATGGCTTGCACTTAGCTCTGAAAGTCTCTTACAATCTTGCACAAAGCACTTAAAAAATCTATTAGCACTTAGCTTACACCACATACATCTCTATCTCATCCAATAGATGCCTAGATATCTATTTATACATTACAAAAGTGGACCTAAGCATGGGTAAACCCACGGGCTGACATCCCTTTCCCATTACATTATCCCAAAACCCAAAAAGGACCTAAAAGTGGGCCGATATTCCATGATCTCTGCTTATTCTGGTGCTCCATCTTCGACAGGCTTTCGAAGTCCCAAAAATAGTCAAACATGACCAAGTATCTCCCAAAACTTGGTCGAGGGCCAACATGCCCCCAACACTCACCTATGACTCATCCCGAGTCACTCTGGTCTGATCAATTCTACCTTGAACTCCTCGAGCTTGGCTTGAGCTGCTTCGACCTGCTGCTTTTCTACGACCTCTTGCTCGACAAACTTCTGGATGAGTGCATCATTTGCTGGTCCTTCCATACATTGTTCTGCAGTGATGACGACCTGTTCTAGCTCTTCCCCTTGGCTTTCGATCTTGGAAAACAACAGGCATGCCTTGTCTTGCACAGGTTGAAGGAAATTAGTCACATCCATCACTTTTCTATAGATCGTATGGATCTGCTGCTGGGATATGCACTACTCATGATATATATTCATTCTTTCTATGGGTGATAGGGCCTTCAACTGTGTTTGTAGCTTTTCAGCTTCATACTTCGCCTCCTGGAGATGTGACTCCAATTTATATAACTCTGGGTTCTCGGTGAGGTTCTCATATGTCTGGTCGCTATGACTACTCAGCTGCTTGCACTCCAAGTCAAGAGCTTCCAGTTTGCCAACTGCGCTACAGGCAGTTATTTCTCTTTGGTCTCTGATCTCCTGCGGGGTCTTCGGTACTGTGTGAAGCTCTAGATCTGCAATGCACTGCTGGAGCTTCTAGATCACTTCTTCGAGCTGTGCCACCTGCTATGGGATTCTTTCTTCAGTCTTTACCTCAATGACTATTGCAGAGTGAAGGGCTCTGTTGACCTCTTCCTTTACCTCCAGTTGCTCCACCAACATCTGTTCCTTTCCTTGCTGGAGCTGTTCTTTCTCGTCATTCCACTTTGCTTGGAGAGCACTATTTTCTTGTTCTGTAGCACTGCGTTGTTCTACAAGTACTCCTTGTACCTGTATTAAAGCCTGAGTGGCTTGCACTGCTTATTTCTGTGATTTTAAAAGTCGAGCCTCAACTGAATCCACGATTTGGTGGAGTTGAGCTGGCTCATCTCCTACTTCTGGTGTTCCTATTGACAGGGGCATAGTGGAGGCTTTGTTCTTTGACTGAAGTGCCTGTTGCACTCCTTGAAGTTCTATATTGATTTGAATGTACATATCATCCTGTTTAGTCTCTTTCTTCTCTACTATCTCCATCGCAACATCATTTAGAGCTGCGACAATGAAGTTTTGGAATTCGTAGTCACGAGAGTTTTGGAATTCTTCCGGGAAGAAGGTTTCTGAGGTGAAACCTTCCTCTTCTTCAAAAGATCTGCTTCATCTCTGCGCTTCTGTTCAACTTCTTCTAACTCTTCACCATCATCCTCTTGCTTTGGGGTGATGGAAGCAGTCTTCACCAAGGTACTGCTTAAGTCTTTCACTTCGCTGATCTTCTGTCGCATGCTAGGTCTAGGTATATCCTGCACAGTTTCTGGACTGTCTACATCAGATATCTCCGCAGGGTCAGCTAGAACAAGGAGGTCCGCCGACAATTCCTTTGTGATCTCCTCCAGATCTTCTTCTATTAATTTATAATAGGATTGTAACGGTTTCTTGTGCTCGTCAGTGCGTTCTTTGATGTAGAGAAAGTGTCTATCTACGCTGAACTTCATCAGGGGACGAAACCTGTGGAGGGTGTTCAGAGTGATGTGCAGTGTAGACTGGATAGATTCTTTCAACTGATTATAATATGAATGAAACACGACATTTGTCTGCCATTGTTTATTCATATCGTTCGAGTACCATAGGGTACTGAAATTCACAACCAAAGGTTCAAAGGGTTCAATGTCCAAGAAGGTCGTACCTTCTAGCATTTCCCATGCAATGAATGTGATCAGTGTGAGAAGCCAGTTGAAATGGAACTCATACCCTTCGTATTGCACTTCCCTACAATCAAGTTCTAGATGGTTTACAAGGTACTGTTCCCAATTCATATGTACACCCTCCGCGCAATTTCCTGTGAGGTCTACTACGAATCCAGTGACTTGGGTGGGCCGATTCTTGTGAACTAATTTCCCAGCAATTAGTTGACAGGTGAGGCGTACTGCATCATTCTGGATAGAGGCTATCTTGTAGCCTCGCGTTCCCTTATTGACATTGCCATAAGTTTCTTTTATCTTCTGTGCTAAGGCTTGGTCTGTGGTCTTTCCAGGGTACAAATCCTATGGGTCAGGGCCTTGCATGCTCAGCCTGGTGATCCGATGGATCAAGGTTGGATCCACTGTGATACACCGGTTCAGCCATAAATATCCTCCATGGTAACAAGATAAAAACAACTTAACACATGCGTTCACTTCTTGATGTCATCTGAAGTGTGGGATCTTCATAACATTCAACAATGTGGACCGCACGAGGTTATGGGTCCATGACTGGGGGATGATCTTCAAATTCCTTCCCTTTGTCTTCGTTAGTTACTTGTATGGAGCGAGCATGCTGAAAACCTTTCCGAGGTTGAAGTCACTAAACTTCAACGCTGCAATATTCTCTTGGTCTGCGCGAATTGTGCATATCCCTTTGGGTAGGTATGCCATGACTAAAGGGTACTTGAAGTCTCTGGGCACACTATCCTGATTAATTGCACCACTCAGGGGTGGAATGTAGGCAGGTAGGATGCTCAGGATCAATTTAGCGTTTGCAATATTGTCTCGATGCTTAGTTCTCCTTTCGTGGGATGGGTCGGATCAAGCACTCGATGAGGAGGCTTGCACTCCTTGCATCGATGAGGCCTGTACACCTGTAGAGAGTCCACTCCCTAACATGGTTCTTTCAATGATTAATTCGATCATAACTTCTGTTCCAGTTGCTTCTTCGGCGGTGAACTCTTCGGACATACATGCTCAGGACAGATATCTTGGGTTCTCAAAGTAATGTGGGCACTACAATAGGGTAGAAGGAAAAGGCGTAGTGATCACTGGGAAATCTTAATCAAGGCTACGAGCTCAAATTCTCAATTAGCAAAA
>ML821046.1:6754-16933 GCA_009831015.1 Picea engelmannii | reverse complement strand
TCCAACTGCAGTTTCCCTTTCTTTCATTCTTTCTTCTTCTTTTCGCATGCCAGTATTCTCCCTGATTTTCTGAACTGGCTCTTTGCATGCCTCCTCTACGCATGCCACATCATGCAACGCTGTGTTCCAGCATTTGCGTTCCAACTTCTGTGTTCCAGCTCTGTTTCAGCACTATGTTTCAGCATCTGTGTGCCAGCATTTGCGTTCCTGCTTCTGTGTTCCAGCTCTGTTACAACACTGTGTTTCAGCATCTGTGCTCCAGCATTTGTGTTTCAGCGTCTGTGTTCCAGCTCTGTTTCAGCACTATGTTTCAACATCTGTGTGCCAGCATTTGCGTTCCTGCTTCTGTGTTCCATCTCTGTTACAACACTGTGTTTCAACATCCGTGTGTCAGCATTTGTGTTCTAGCTTCTATGTTCCGCGTGCTCCATTACTAACCAATTGTCATCAATGACAACCTTGACAGTCTGCGTCTTCTGTGTTTCAGCATCTGCATTCCAGCTTCGGTGTTTCAGCATCTGTGTTTTAGCTTCTATGTTCCAGCATCTCTTGTGCGCGCTCCATAACCAACCGATTGCCATCAATGACAACCTTGACAGTCTGCGTCTTCTGTGTTTCAGCATCTGCGTTCCAGCTTCGGTGTTTCAACATCTGTGTTCCGGCATCTGTGTTTTAGCTTCTATGTTCCAGCATCTCTTGTGCGTGCTCCATAACCAACCGATTGCCATCAATGACAACCTTGACCTTCTTGCGTCATCTCTGCTATAGCCATATTTCCGACAATTTACCAACAAAAAATACCCAAGTAGGGCACAGAGCGACGAGATGACCTGGTTTCCCTTGACTGATAACAAGGATGAGGGATATGGGGGATTTGTAGTGGGGAGCTAAGCATCCTGTGGGAGAAAAAATTGAAAATCTGAGCTCTTTGGGGGAATGATAATTTCTGGTATAGTTCTGTGATGATTTCAAGGCTGAAAGGTGAGGCGGATTCAGCTCTGGGTATCTGCACCATCTGATCAATGGCTTCTGGTGTAATGAAGAAAAAAGTTTCTCCAGATGAAGAAACTATAGCTCTCTAGTCGAGGAGGTAGTGAGCCTAGCATTTGAGGGTGAATTCAGAGAAATGGTGAACTTGGGGGAAAATATATAGGGGAAGGTTTGACTCCTAGAGCCCAATTTCATCACTTTGGTCCAAGAAAACGTCCTTTAGCCACGACTGTAAATCTGCGAAGTCGAATTCGCATCTGGTGTCTGCGATTAAATGGTCTTTGTTGTCCATATGGATCCTATTGAGGTCGATAGGAGGTGGGAGGAAAGGATTTTCCTCGGCCTACGTTTTCTTTGATTTTGGTACCATCACTGTAACAATACCTACAAGCAAAATAAAAATGGTTAGCAAGGATGATTGTAGCTTTAGGCAACTGATTGCAACGGAGAGGAAAATGGGGAAAAATTCTCTAGTGCGGCGACAGGGTAAATGATGAGGGAATGAAGGGTGACGATAGTATTGAGCAAACGGATACCCGTTGGGCGCGGGAGACAGGTCATCAGGTTAACAAATAAGTTAGCCAATAATAAATGGCCAACAAGTCGTTTAGAGCGTGAGATGGTAGGTGACAATGACTAATGAATACAACTGGGTGATGTGGCAGGTATTGATTGGGACTTGACCATGGTGAAGGGACTTGTAACAAGGTGAAAGGACTGATAGAGTAATGAGATATGATCTTTAGGGGAGAATGTGGAAAATGACATCATGGGTTGACATGGTATGTCAGACCATGCGAGGTGGTGGGATTCGAAACCAATGGATTCCTGCCACGTAGAGATAAGGGGCCCGCCAGAAAACAATCCATTCCAGACCCACCCCCCTCTGTTAAAAACATAATGGTCGTGGGGGTCCAAAAAACAATATGAGTCATCCATCAATGCGCCTTCTCTTGGGCCGTAGATCTGTGCACGCTATTTAACCACATTCTAGACTCCCCCCCACCCGACCATTAAAAGCAGAACGGTCGGGGGGGGGGGGGGNCGTGGATTTGAGCGTGAACATCTGAGCTGTTCATATGCGCGCCTTTTCTATCTCCGATTCCGGACCCCCCCGCCCCCCCACCGTTAAAGGTAGAACAGTCAGGGGGGGGGGTGGTTTCTGGAAAGACTTGTCAACCATAGATTTTGGCGCCCGCTCTCCGACCATTCATCTATGCGTTGTGCTTAACTGTGAGCACGAAGGCACATGTGCTCCGAAGAACTTAGGATAAGTGCATATCGTGGGTTTTCCCAAGATTTTCCATGTTTTTACACCAAGGGGTTAGACATCAAACCTTTTAAACCTCAAAGATATGGTTCAACATTGATCATCATGCTTGTTTTATTGAGATAAAGCAAAATACCCTATGCTCTAACCTAATTACCTATGACAATTAGCCCATATTAGACTGTTGGACTAAGAAATTACTCTATCCTGGGGTTATCTGACCAAGATTAGGCAGTTTGGTCAAATTTATTCACTAACTAACCTAAATCACTTGGCTAAGATTAAACAGTTTAGCCAAGCTTATTCACTACTCCTATTAACATAAATTTAAAAGAACTTGGCCATGCTTGAATGGTATGGACCAAATCATTGTTATTGCATGGGGCTCTATTGAATTTCTTTTATGCCCTCTTTTATCCTTTTTCTTTATTTTTCTTTATCTTTCTTTTTCCTTTTCTCAAATTATTTTCAGAATGGAAAATCATTTGATAAACAAAAAACACTAAAGAGATAACATTATAGGGTTATAACATCGACTCCACCTGGGGATGGTACTCTCCTTGTGAAGTGCCAAGAATCCAGTCTCCTGATGTTCTGAACAACTTTCTCCATAGTTGCCTTTGTTTCTTGATTGGTTTTATTCTTGAAACTTTGAAGACAATTTTTAGTGTCTTAGGGCCTTCTATGTGGGCTTCAACCATCTGATCAAAGTTATTTACTCAAAAAATTGTAAGCAAAATGAAAATGGTTTATACAATGGAAAGTGTGACTGCAGGTCCCTACTAAGGAGGTGAATAATGCTTCAACATTCTGCCATTTACAGGTCCTCCTGATAGATTTGTCCCATCGCTTTTGTTGAGAAAGAAGGAATTATTTCCTCTGAATGCTTGAATCATGTAAGTTCCCTTCCATATACTATTGAATTTTCCATGCTTCCCCTTATCCTCATTTCGGGCATCCTATCTCAGAACCAAGTCACCTAGCTCAAAGTCATCTTCTTTAGTTCTTTTGTCAAAGATCTTCTTATTGCTTTCTTGGACAACCTAAGTTTTGTTGTATACTTCTTCTTTGGACTGCTGCAAGTGGATCATCTGGTTTATCCTTCTTTGGGCATTGTTCGGCTCTCTCTGCATCTCTTGCAACAATTTCATGACAGGAACTCCTAAGGAAGTGGGAAAAACTGCTTTAGTGCCATAGACCAGCTGATATGGTGACATACCAATTGACCTTTTGGTGGTTAGTCTGTCGGCCCATAGTGCGAAAACCAGCTTGTTATGCCATGACTTTTTGTTTTCTTGCAAATTTTTCTTAATAATGTTCACTAGGGTCTTATTGGATGACTCTGCCAGCCCATTTCCCTGAGGGTAATAAGCTGTGGAATGACCCAAACCAATATGTTACTGGTTGCAAAAGTCTATGAGCTTCTTAGATCGGAAAGCAGTTGCATTGTCAGTTATAATCTTTCTAGGACATCCAAAACGAGACAAGATATTATTTTCAAGAAATTTAATAATGACAGAATCAGTAGCTTGCCTGCTTGGTACAACTTCGATCCATTTTGTGAAATAGTCTGTAGCAGTAAGAATCCACTTGTGATGGCCCAAAGAAGGAGGATGTATTTCTTCGATAAAGTCTAATCCCCACTGCTGGAAAGGAGCTTCAACAGAGATTGGTTTTAGGGAAAAAGGAAGGAGCTTCTTTTTACCCTAAAAAACCTGACATTTATGACACGAAGTCACTTTTTGATGCACATCAGTGAACAACGTAGGACAATAGAACCTACCTCTGAGAATTTTATTAGCTGTGGTCTTCCAGCTCAGATGACCACCACAGTCTCCTGCATGAAAATCCTGCAATACTTTGTCATCTTCATCTTTTAACAGACAATTCAACAAAATACCTCCGGGATCCTTCCAATATAGATTGCTGTTAGAAAAACAGGACTGCGGAGCAATAAAATAAAACAAATGCAGAAAAACAAACAAAGAAGATACACAATACAAGAGAGACACAGATTTACGTGGTTCACCCAGTGTGGGCTACGCCCACCAGAGAAATTGCTAGGTCCTTCCTTTATTATTATCCAGCAAATGAAGGGATACAACCTACAACAAAACCAGCTGTAACTTCCTTTTCTTTCTCTCACAGTCTCCTCTCTCAGAATACAATATTCACCATCAACCATAGCCATAATACATTTCCCTCATAAAAGAGGGTTTCCTTCTAGGAAAAAAAACCCTAACATAATCTCTACCGTTAGATCTACGACCTTATAATGAACGGTCCAGATTTACAATGAAATTGCAATATACATTTACAAGGCAATTTTTTGTTCGGGGGCTTTTCCCCCGAACCCCCGCTAGGGGCCCACTTGCCCCCAAACCCCCCAGTCGGAGGGATAGCCCCCCCAGACCCTGCAGAGGGGGTACCCCCCCTCTGCACTCCCCCATGTGGAAGAGTGTACATAATTCTAGGGTGTAAATACTTCATGGGGTATAAACACGGCTGAAAGTAAAAGACCTCTGAATCAGGAAGATAATCAGGCTCCACAACCAACAATTGCCTTCTAGAAAGAAAAATTTTAATGTTTTCAATTTCAAAAACCTAGCTTTAGTTTTGGTCAGACCAGGGGGAGATTGTAAGTTATGCAAAATAAATATCAGGTCTGTGTACCATGGAGAGTTCAGAAATACCTCTTTCATGCTTGGAGTCACCTTCTCTCCCTGTTCATCTACTACAACTAAGAAATTAATATCAAGAGCATGGAAATTAGATTCAACCATTAAATTTTCTAGACCTTGACCTTTAATCAGTTTAGTAGGCTTAATCTCTATGTCATACTCCAGAATGATAGAAATCCATTTTCCTCTTCGTTCATCTGGATTGTCCTAAGTTAAAATGTCTTTTAATACCATGTTCGGAACATATGCGATGGTGTGAGAATGGAGAATATATACCCTAAAATCCTTTACGACTTTCACCAGGGCAAAAGCTTGTTTCTCCATTATTTTATAATTCAAAGGAGCATCTCTTAATGATTTACTGAAAAAGGATATGGGTTGTTCGTACCCTTCACTGTTTTTCTGTAGTAATACTGCTGCAATGGCATGTTCATAAGAGAAAGAAAAAAGGTAAAAAACTTTGGTGAAATCAGGACTGATCAAGACTGGAGCCTGTGTGAGCGCACATTTAACTTGTTCAAAAGACTGCTTAGATTCAATGTTCCATTTTATTTTTGTGTCCTTTTTTAACATGTTTGTGATGTTCCTAAGAAGCTCAGCCAGGTTAGATATGAATCTTCTCAAAAAGTTTATTTTCCCAATGAAGGATTGTAATTCTTTGATATGCCTTGGGTGTTTCAGTTTCTAAATGGCTTCTATTCTGCTGGGATATATCTTAATTCTATCCTTAGAGATTACGTGCCCCAACATTTTACCTTCCTCTAATCCAAAAAGGCTTTTCTTAGGATTTAGAGAAATCCCAAATTTTCTGCATTTCTCAAATACTCGTCTGAGATGTCTTAAGTGCTTGTCATTGGATTGGGAATACACAGTTACGTCATCCAGATAAATGACAATAAATTTGCCAAGTTCTTCCACAAAAGTGATGTCCATCGCTCTTTGGAAAGTGGCCCCAGCGTTCATCAACCCGAAAGGCATTTTCACGTACATGAAGGTGCCCCAAGGTGTTGTGAAGGCTGTTTTCTCTTGGTCATCTGGGTGAACGAGAACCTGGTTATAGCCTGAAAAACCATTCAGTAAGGAGATTCGACTGGATCCAACTACCTTTTGTAATATGTGGTCCATTTTTGGCAAAGGGTAGTTGTCCTTTAGAGAAACTTTGTTCAGGTTTTGGAAAATCAATGCAAAGCCTGATTTCCCCAGACTTCTTTCGGGTTGGGACCAGATTTGAAACCCATTTGGAAAATCGTAAGGAAACTATGATTTTAGCATCATACATCTTTTTAATTTCTTTTTCTATCGGGGGAAGTAACTTGGGATTGATTCTCCTAAATTTCTTTTTGAAAGGTTTTTGATCTTCTTTTATCGGGATCCTATGTTGTATGATGCTCGTATCATAAGACTTTAAATCTTCATATCCCCAAGAAAACACATCCGAATATTACTTGAAAAGTTCAATGTATTTGAGTTTCTGCTCAGGAGGTAAGGATTTAGAAAGTTATACTATCTCGAGTTTCTCTTCTGTCCCTATGTTAATGTCTTCAACCTCTTTACCACTGGCTTCAATTTTTGGTTTTTTAGCTACATCATTAAAATAAAAAAGGTCTTCTAAAAGAACTAAACCCCTAGGTAAAACATTACTTTTTAAGTGAAAAACATCAGATTCTATCTCATCTTCCCCCGACTCTCCTGAATCTATCTTATTTACACTACCATTTCCAAAATCATATTTATTTACATTTTCATCCTCATTTTCTAAGTCTATGTTTGTACACTCGAAATCATTTTTACATTGTAGAAAATCTTCAATCTGGTCATCGTTCCCAAATACCTGCCAGTATCTGATGTTGTCTGGGACAGTCGGTTTGCACTTCACCTCCTCCGTGTATGGGTGAGTGGAATGAAAAGGCATCTTGCACGTAGCGATTGACGTAGCTAACCCATCTGCTAAAATATTTTGTCCCCTGGGCATCACCTGCAAATCAACTTCAGTGAAACATTTAAGGGCATCCAAAACAACATTCCTATAAGCTCTGAGGCTGGGATGTTTTGTTGCATACTCACCTTTAATTTGTTTGATAATTAATTCAGAGTCCCCTCTTACCATAATTTGTTTGGCACCAACCCTCTTTAGTAGTTTCAGACTGAGCATCAAAGCTTCATACTCGGCTATGTTGTTAGTGCATTGAAAATTTAGTTTGTAGGAATGGTTTTCCAAATACATGGATCTGTGATTGTGCAACCAAACTCCTGCTCCAGCTCCTTCTTTGTTTACAACTCCATCGAAGTCCATGCTCCAGAAATCTGCTGGCAATTCTTCACTTATCACGTTTTTCTTTCCTTTTGCCTCAACGATTTCTTGGCCTTCTTTCGGATCAAGTGTATATTCTTCGAGCTGAGCGATTTTCTCTCCAATATCGCCATCGTTATATAGGATAAAGGAATCTAGGTCAGAGTGTGTAGAGTACGGAGGATCGTTATGTGTATTTTCTTGGCTGCTGACCATATATTTCATCAGCGTCTCTCTATACAGTGTTCTTTGTTGCCCGAATACTGGGATGGTGGCATACGACATATCCAACTGCAAAGTACCTTTCAACTTGGCCCCCCAAGACCTGGACAACAACATACCATATTTTGGGGGAATGTATGTGACCACAACATCCATAACCATGCTTTTTTCCGGAATCTGGACTAGATTGATACATAAGTCCTTGATCAATCCGATACATCTGACTTTGCTGGAGTCAAAAGTGTGTAAGTCCTTGTAAGGTTTGGTGACCTCAAGTCCTAGTTTTTCCATTACTGCTTTAGGCATCAGGTTATGGGAAGCACTTGAATCTAACATAGCATTATGCAGAATCAGGTCGTGTATATTAAGGCTGATGTAAAAAGGAGAGACAACACCATTGTCAGTCTGACCATCAACTTCAGGGCCAAACAGGAGTTCAGGTTGATTGTCGATAAGATTTACAGTGTCCAAATGATTTGTCGATCCAACAGTTAAGGCCTTCGTGCCTATATCAGGTTCAATGCTCAGTGCTTTGATCACCTGCGATCGGTAAGCGTCCTTACTCATCAGCTCGRAAAGGGGAATGTGAATTTTCACTTTGGCTAATTCCCCTTCGAGGATAAAAGGAGTAGGTGCTCTGCTTTGGCTCAGTAATTTTGATTTGTCCACCATAGTCTTCTAGGMAGAAGTATTTGGTGGGTTGGTTGATGGAACCTCAGTTTGCATTGATCTTTGTAAAATGGTAAGGTTTCTTTTTGCTGGAGCTTCAACATTACCTTTCTCAGGGATCTTTTTGGTAGAAGACTCATGGGMTTTCTTSGTTTCGACCACTTTCTTCATTTCAATTACATTTTTTGGGGAATTTTCATCCGTCTTCTTACTTCACAGATTGTACTGCCTGTGTACCTCCATAATGACATTTTCAAATGCCTTTTGTTCAGTCTCTTCAGCTTCTTTKCTCACCTGCGTTTGAGAAAAAAGGAAAAGTTCTTGCTCTTCATGAGTGAGGAAAATAACTTYGTTATCGTGAATKCCCATGAGGTTTATGTGAGTGTCCTCCAATTMTTCAATTACCTCTTCTCCTTCATTGGCATAATTTTCCTGTAGGGGTGGTCTGATCTATTGATCAGGACCCTTCTGTTCTCTTTAATCCCTGGGATCTCTCTGCCTGATTTGAGGAGGATTTCTTCTGAAGTTAGGATTCTGAATTTGTGGAGCAGGTTGATTTTATCTAGGAGGATTTCTTTCGGATACAGTAAGTCTCTCCATCATCCTTTCCATTGCTCTAGCTAAGAAATACAATTTGGCATCAAAATAAGATGTGGAAGGTTCTTCTTTAATCGTGACTCTCCTTTCGGTCCTCTGTCGTGACCTTTTAGCCAGCAGGTTGGCCTCCACACTTATTGCGCTTTTTTGCATGTCCTCCAAGGTGGTGGAGTTTCTTTCCCTTAATTTATATGACATATCAGCGTTGAAACCATTAGGGAATTTTATTAGTGCTAAACCTTGTGGGGGTTTAATATCGGCCGACATTGCATTGTACATATTATTGAAGCAAGTGCAATAATCTTGAACTGTCTCACCTTGATTGCTTCTGATGTTTTCATATTCTGACAAGATTTGGAGAGGATTTTTCTTTACCTCCCATCTGTCTAGAAACCTTCTTTGAAACGCTGTAAGGTCAAGCACCGAGGCATCACGTAAACCTTTGTACCATTTCTTAATGTCACCAGTCAAACTCTGTGCAAACAATCTCATTTGAACGTCAGCTTCATCTACTTCCTGCAGATCAAAATAGTCATTCATTTTATCAACGTGTTGTTGTGCGTTCAAGGGCCCCGTTCCATCGATCTGTGGAAGTCTCATTTGATAATCCTGGGGCATAGCATGTAGAGGTGCGACCAACACCAATTGAGCATATCTGGCTGCCATGATAGGTAGAAGAGGTGGGACAACAACCTGGATGATAGGTGGGGTGGTGACAGAAGATGAGGAGGAGGAGGGGCTTGCTGGAACAGAGTGAGCGGTTTGAGGTTTTGTAGTGGGAGATAGTATTTCAGGGGTCCGGGGTTGTAGGATTTTTGGGTCTAAAATGATTTCAGTTACGAAGCTATCATATTTCATTCTAAACAGGCTTTGTTCGAAAATGGTGTCAAAGTCGAGATCTTGAAGGGTAACGAGTTCCTTTGGGAGGGAAAAGGACTTGTGGAGGAGACTATGACTCCTTGAACCTTCTGTAACGGTCTTCTTTCTAAGTAACTGTTCTGGATTATCATTCGCTATTGCAGGTTCTGGGTCTGGGTGAGATCGAGTATAAACTCTTTTAGGAGCCAAATTTTTCTAATTTTTATATATTTTTTAGTTTTAAGAGTCTGAAATTAATATGCACAAGATTTTAACAACCTCTAAACATTATTTCTTTCTCATATTTACAATTTGTTTAGAAACAAAGTCTTCTTTTAGGGAAAAAGAAAACGTGGGGTTGAAAGTTTTTCCAGTTCCCCAGTATGGTCGCCACTATGTTAACGCCCTGTAAATTCCCAGAGGTTGTCAGGGTAGAAGAAATTTACAAGAGGTAACTTTATCCAACCACTTCAAAACTGGAATCTAGCCCTACCAGTTTCAGAGAGGGATCTCTCTGTATGATTTAGCTATGTTTTAACTTTAAGATATTAGGCTAGTTATATAAAATAAGATTGACTGGTTTGTTGTTTTTGTTAAGTTGG
>ML821045.1:177518-192319 GCA_009831015.1 Picea engelmannii | reverse complement strand
CTTCTTCCTTTCATCATAGGATCATGGATGTAGATGGACAACCAAGGATACTTTAAGGCTTCTTTTCGAAGAAGACTTCTTCTAAAGTCAAATTGAACACGTGTTGTTTTTCATGGCTACTACTTTCAATGGTAACATGGATAGATACTTCATAATCCTCAATGGATCATATTATTTAGGATTAGCTCCCTCCTAACACTTGCTTCATGCATGAATGCATGCTTTTCTTTTGGAATTCTGTAATCAACTCCCTCCATCTAATAGAGTCCAAGCTTTTGTTTGCATCCTTATTGCCTTATGTAACGTGTCACAAGTCTTTTTCTAGTTTCCTCTTGATTGTTGACTTCTTTCTGTTTTGAATTCTTCTGGGTCTCTTCAAGTTTGATTCTGATTTCGACTTATCTGGCAGTTGTCACTTATATAATAGCTTCCACAAGAATTGTTACCAAGGATTGTCAATGTACTTCATCTTCTCATGTGTATTGCTTGACTTGTAGTCATTGTGATAGCAATCCTTATCTTGTTATTCTTCCATAGGTATTTGTTTCACTTGAGCATCTTATCTTCTAGGAAATAGATATGCAAGATATATACAGAAACTATGTAAACATGGTATGTACAATAACTATGAAGAATATTGTTACCCTGACTTAGAAGAAGAAGTCTGTTTTATCCTGCTTGGCCTTCTTTGAGGGTTCGCTTTCTTCGGCAACTGTTGCTTCGTCTACTTCCTTTCTTTTTCTTGACTCAGAGGAGTGGTTCCTATAGTGATCATATTTTCGACAGTTGAAGCATTGTATCTTTGACATATCCTTTTCTTGATTTGGTTTTTTCCTTGAGCCAAACTTCTTATTTATGAAATTCTTGAACTTTGTTGTGTAGGCTTGATCATCATCTTTCCTTTGGAATTTCTCTTTTGCGCTAATCTTTGATTCTTCTTGTGCACAGCAAGTCCAAAGTTCTTCAAATGTGGGATACTCCTTCCTTGTGTTCATGCTGGCGGCAAATGCATCCCATGTCTTAGGAAGACCATTGAGTACTATATTTACCAGTTCCTTCTCTAAAATGATTTCTTCAATAGCTTGTAGTTGATCTCTTAACTGAGAGATTTTCACAAAGTATGATGTTATGCTGTCGTCATCATTCATTTTCATGTCACGGAGCTCATTCTTCAGACTCATTACTTGTCCAATGTTTCTGACTGAGAAGAGGTTAGTTAGGGCATCGTACATCTTCTTCGATGAATCAAGATGAGAGATGTAGGGTATCAAGTGGTCTTTTACAGAGTCCACTATGATACTCATGGCATTGATGTCACTGTCCTTGAACTTCTCCATAATTGCAACGTTTTCAGGTTCCTTCTCTTTTCCTTCTTCAAACTGTGGTTCCACAATCTTTCCTTTCACGATATCCAACACTTTATTATTGGCAAGGATGAGATCAATCCTTGTCTTCCATGCTCTGAAGTTAGAAGCCCCTTCTAACTTGTTTTCTGGCTTTGTAGAGTAAGTCATGACTCCTTTGACTTGGTCAATCTTTGACTTTGACTTGGTCAACCTTTGACATTGACCAAAAACTCAAACTTGGCATCTTAGCTTGCTGAGAGTACCAGGAGGTGCATTGAGTTAGGGCGCACTAGGCTATCCAGAAATTAGGTCAATCTCTTCACTTAAGGTGCCTCAACAAGAGTGTTAGGGTTTCGTTGTTGCAGCAAAAATTGACTACAACTGCAACTATAACTGAGCAAATCCTCCCAATCTATCTTCCAGCAGCTAGATTGTCGAAGATAGTGTGGGCCCATAACCTGTTAGAAATAATAGATGTGCTCGTTTAACCATAGAAAATATAGCAATATTGTCACCCAAACATAGGCCGAAGCCACCGCCGAGCACCTTAACCTTGACAGAGAATGATTCTGGAAGCAAACCTTAGGCCTAATAGCAAATCAATGTAGCGTACCTCTCTCCAGAGCTAACACACAAGGAAGAAAGTCCAAACCATAACCAATAGAAAGCTTGAGCCTAAACCGAGAATACAGATTGCAGTAGTTACAACTATAGCTACTTCCCAGACTTTCGCACTTACCCAGTTTCTGCAATGCGCACTTCTACATTTCTGCAATTTCGAGCTATCTCTTCAAAATGAGCTCTAACGTCCTGTATTTATATTGTTTTTCCTGAGCTATCTGGGCCAACTTCTCATTCTGGAGGCTAGACACTTAATATTAAATATTTCCTTTAGCCGACTTGTCTTCTAGGGTTATGTCCAATGCTTTAGGGTTTCTTCTTGCTTCCCGAAATATTCTATTCTCGTCAGGGTTACACGTGGAGGTTAATACCTCCTACAACTACCATAATAGCAACACCTATGAGCACTCATTATCTTAGGCAAGCTAAGTACTTCCTCACCTTATCTGATGAAGTTTCTATTCACGATCCGCTATGATCTTCTCCACTACAACTAACAGATTATTCTTAGCACATTTTTTGGAGGATCACGACATTTTTCAGGGTACTACCTTTCAACAGGGGCACCAAGAGACCGTCGGATACTAATACATATCTAGAACCTAGATCAATGAGGATTCGTGGGACCTCACCCCGCCCCACGAGATCTCAGCAACAGATATGTCTCAGATCCCTTCCTAGGAGACAGACTAGGCCCTCCAGACCTCAGCAGCATGGGCACCCCGCCAGGCAACTATTTAGCGGTCGGTCTGCACTCCCCACTAGATCTTCGTCAAGCCAACATACCTTATTGAGTTTCCTTCTTTCAACCTCGGATGTTAGGAGAGATGGGTTTTGATGCTCATACCTATTAGCTCCTGGATCTTCTCCGCTAGTGCATCTCCGCCCCATTGCGGAACTTTGTGGCCGCAATTGAAGATCCCTCATACTTCAGCCCATTTTGCATTTCTACTCTTTACTTCATGCATTGTATCTCTTTATAGGAGACCGTTTGGTACTCCCGCTTTGAATAGACATCATTGTACTCAACAGTCCCTTTGACCTACTTTGTGGTCATTATTTGGACATTAATAAAATTATCTTATCTATCTCCTTCACATTATGATGTTGATCCTCCTCCAGTGACTCACAGACTAACGTCAATGATGACGACCTTATTGATGACCCATTCGAACACTATCCTATAGAAGTCTCTTATGTTAGAATATAGAGGATTGTGCTCGTTTAACAATTGACGATACCCTCGTCACCCAACCACAGGCCGAAGCCTCCCTCCGAGCACCTTAACCTTGACTGAGAATTCCTCCGGAAGCAAACCCTAGGCTAGATAGCCAAACAAAGATTAGCGCATCAATCCCCAAGGATAGCGCATCACAAAAGACTGATCAGATGTTCCAAACCCTAGCCAAGAGATATCCAAGCCAATACTAAAACTAGTTGTTGTTGCAGCTACACCTGTAACCCTCCTCCAAACCTGTGCACCGGACTGCAACTGCAGTGCGCACCAACTGGGAAACTGCAATTCTGACATGCTGTCAAATGAGAACTGGCGCCCTGTATTTATAGTAATCCTGCCAGTTTGCTGTGGCCGACTTCTCCTTCTGGGTATGTGTCTGTTCAGTATATTATTATTAATTCTGGCCGACTTCTTCTCTTGGAGGCTAATAGCCTAATATAAATTTTCTTCTTGACTCGACAAGGCTTCTAGGGTTATTAGCCAACTCATTAGGGTTTCTCTTGCTTTCCGGAGTCTTCTATTCTCATCAGGTTCACACATGGGGGTAAATACCTCCCGCAGCTACCATAATATTAACATCTTCTTCTATGCCTTGCCAGAGACAATCTTCCCCCACTTGTGGAATCATACTAGTGTGGGAGATATCGCATTAAAGGGGGGAATAATATGTAATGTCTTCTCTATGTATCCCATATTTAGCATTAAGGGGGGATGTGAATCCTGTCTTAATAATATGTAATGTCTTCTCTCTATGGCCCCCTATTCATACTAAGCGTGGATGTTGAAAATAAGGATTTAATCTTCAATTTTGGCCATCATTGACATTATATTAAGTTTGGTATTTATACACCCACTCATTTGGAATTTTGCCATTGTTTACATGAAATTAAGTTGGGTATCTATACACACTCATTTGTGTTTTTTCCATAGCCAAGCTTATATTGAGTTGGGTATATATACACCCACTCTCATCCATATTTCAGCGATGACTAACCTTATATTTGTTAGCTTTCAAGGTTACTCTGAAAGTGTCTACACCATGTTTGGGGGTGCTTCATGAGATGTGGGATGAATGGTGTATGGTTGACCCATGTTGTTCTATGATGGACTTGAACATTGGAGGTGGCTTACTCTTAAGTTGCTAGACCTTGTATGGATGCCTAAGTGACACTCTTCCTTTGAGCGTTGGAAACCTATAGAGCTTGGTAACTTCTTCGTGTAGCCAACACATGAACGAAGGTTGCTTGCTTCAGGGACACCTTGCATTGGAGGAGAAGCATTGGACATTCCCGAGGAGGGCATTGGGCCCTAGACAGCATGAAGTTGCTTGGTTGCTTGCATGAAGGCTCACACTTAACTTGAGGATGCTTCGATTGAGAGTGTACATGTAGGTGTGGTGGTCCTTGAGGAGGCACATGAACTTGAAGACACATTGGATCTTTCGGGCCTTAGAGGAGGAGCATTGGATCTTAGGGAGTATCACTCATGCCTTCGACCTTTGCTTCTTGATCATCATCACCTTGGAGCTTGGCATGTGTCTCTTAGAGTAGGGCACTCCACATGTGTGAATCTACTTGTATCTTGTAGGTTGCTTGTAGTGGACTAGGTCTCTCTCTCTCTCTCTCTCTCTCTCTCTCTCTCTCTCCTTTGTACTTTGTCTCGTTTTCTCTTAAGGAGATAGGGTTTCATGGAGCATTCTTGAAGTCTAGGGTTAGGGTTTGATCCCTAATGAGGCATTGGAGTCAGGGTTTGGTCAATAAGTTGTACTTGTTGAGGAGGAAAAGGAGAGGAGACACATTACATGAGGCCAAGGAGGACTTGCTAGCGGTGATTCTAGCTTGTTAGATTATCTTTGGCGGAGCTGGTGTTTTTCTTGGTTTTCCTTGGCTAGGGTTTTGGAAAGCTTGGAGGGATGTACCAAGCTTGTCATAACTTGAGAGTATGTACTTAAACTTGAGAGTATGTCCACACACGAAGTTTTCAGCTGTCCAAAATTGTCTTATCACAGATTTGATTTGCAGCTATCATTTGTCTTCATGATTTGGTAATTTACAGCACTTATGTCTTGCTGATTTGACATAAGTTAGGCTAAAATTGTTAAGGAATTAACATTTATATTGAAGATAATAGGACATATTTACTGCAGTAAATCTGCAATAATTGCAGTGATTGTGGATCTGGTTTATGCTTAAAAGATTGCTCTTAACAACTGAAACTTGTTGGCATAAGTTTGGCATCTCTCTTGGATTACCGAGCGTATTGGGTTTGTCATCACCCAATCTAGAACTTGCACAAAGCCTTCACAAGATGCAAAACAAGTGTAACATATGGAAGTACTTACCAGTGTCACCTTAGCAATTACTTCCCTCGTTTTAGTGAAGGATTGAAATCCAACACAAGGGAGGTTTCCTTAGCAACCTCAAGGAATCCTATAGCAAGATTGAATCAAGTCTACGGCCTCCTATCTTGGTTACTCAATTATACCACAACTAAGTCAAAATTCAAGGTAAACACAAGGTGGTTAAGTAAAGCAATTCCAAATTTGTGTGTGAGGTGTTTTAGGACAATAAATGATAACTACCAAGTCAAGCAAGTCAAATAACGGCCCCGAAACACTACAAATCAAAAGAAAAGCTATGGTTGTCATAAAACTTGTATTTTAAAATGAATGTTTCAGCAATAAGACAAGTTACAACAGCAGAAATATAACAGCCCTTAAAACCAATAAACATGCAATGAAAGAGGGCTGAAAATGCAAGCTAAAACTAGGGTTTTAGATAACAAATGTTTGTTGAAATGTAAATGGGATGAAACAAACTCAAAATATGCACGACGTCAAGCCCTAGTTGGCTGAAAATTGTAACTATAATGCAATAAGTGATGTCAAGGAATATTCTAAGGTGAAGAATGCCATAAACCTTAGATGTTAGGCTAGGAATGGTCGAAAAGTGAAGAGGGATTGCGATAAAACCTAAATTTACCATAAGACGTGAAAGGAAGAAGGGAATTAAGGTTTAAGGTCACTTACAAGAGAAATAGACTAGTGTCGTCTAGCTTCCTTGGGCATTTAGAGTCAAAAATGTTAGTTTTGTAGCTCAGTAGGTGTCTCGGCATGGGCCTAAATGTCCTAGGCATGTTGATGGACACACTAAATACCCAGATCAGCCTTGTTTATCTTAGTCTAAGTCTAACTTAGGAAATCAGCAAAATTTCTGTTTGAGTGGATTGTGGGGCCCAGTCTAGGAGGCGCACCACCTTAGTGTTGTGTGGGGTCCAACAAAGGGGGGCGCACCCCCTTGGAGGCTGAAATAGGCACACAACTCAAGGGAGAAAGGTGGCTGAAAGAAGGATAAATGAAGGGGCTGAGGGGGAAGAGGACACACATTACTCATTTGTTGAGTGCGAGAGTTGAAGGGGGGGGCGCATAGGGCTGAGGAAGAGGGCGATTGGCTGAGTGGTTTGAGCAGCCTATTGAGGGGAGATTTCAAGGCATCTTCGGAAGCTTGTAGAGGCCGAGTTTTTGGCAGCACAGAGATCGTACCTGCTGGAGTACACTGGACATTACATTTCAGCAAGAAAGAGGCCGATTTGACCAGGCCGTACAGCAGCCAAGGAGAGCCGAAATTACCAGACCCTACAGCAGCCAACAAAGGGCGATTTTCCGCAATCCATATAGCAGAGATTGTTGGGCCGTACAACTGAGTTTGGCTGGGCCAGACAGCTGAGTTTGGTTGGGCCGTACAACTGAGTTTGGCTGGGCCATACAGCTGAGTTTGGCTGGGCCATACAGCTGATAAAGAGCGCAAACCTGTTGTAAGAAATTTCTAAATATTTCTATTACTGTAATATTCCTTTGAAGCCCGTAATAAAGCGCCTCCTTTGTTGGTTTTCCCCACACTGGGGTTTCCGGGGTATTTCTAGTGTCCTTGTGTATTTTGTGCTTGGTTTACTGTAATTTTCTCATTTAATAACTCTGTTGTAGGTTGTATGCATAATTTTTTAATTTAAAACAGCAAGTATAAATTTTGGGTTGAAGTAAAATTATTGGCAATAACTTCATGTGCTGAGTTATAAGAAAATCAACATGGTATCAGAGCTCAGCCTTTCAATACAGAAAGAGTCAAGTCGACATGTTGTGCAGACCAAGTGTGAATCAGCAAGTGGGACGTGTGACCAGAAAGAGTGTCGGAAGACAGTGCAGCTGACTTAGATGGCAAGTGCAGGCTTTAGGTTTGAAGATAGGCTATAAGGGGCCTCAAATTTCAGTCCTTGGAGGGAGCGAATGGGTTTGTTGTTGGAGGAGAATGGATTGTGGGAGTTTCCTTAAGGCAAGGCAGTACTTCCAGCTGATCCAACACAGCAAGCAGCCCATCTCAAGAATGACGTGAGGACAAGAAGGATAATTGTCGATGGAGTCAAGAACCACATCATTCCTCATCTATCTGACAAGAAGACAGCTAAGGATATGTGGGAGGTGTTGCCGTCTTATACACACCTCGGGTCACATGGAAGAAATCTTCAATCCACTTGGTGTGTCCTTGGGGGCAAGTCTCGACTTGAGATACTGTCACTAAACACTCAACTCCTCCGTCTAGGCCAACTCCTAGCGAAACTAAGGGGGGTGGTCCCTAAAAAAATAAACCAAGGCCAAGTAATCTATAGCACAAAATAAATCTAGGAGTTTAATGGAAGCAAGAGCAATACAAGTAAATCTACTCTAACAACATATATTTCATCAATCAAGAAATGGCATATTCATCTTAAGCAAAATAAGATACATTTAGCCATGAGATACTTCAAGATACATAGAAATAATCAAATTGCAAGCAGTTGAAGTAAATACTGAAAAGTAAAGAATGAAAATATTATAGACCAGTGCCAATAGTAAGTTAGATGTTGTTGAAATGAAAGATATGTGAGTGCTCTTGACAGTTTTATTATTAAGACGAGTTGCTTAAGTTAGTGGGTTTATTTGTGCAAACACCTGTGCATGTAGTTGCAAGAAAGGAAATCTAAGCTAAATGTTTGGCCCTTTAGAGATTATCTCTCAATTGGGTACAAAGAACAATGTTGGAGGTCCAACGAGGAGAGACCAAATCTCATTAGAGAGTCTCCCCTTGACTTCACACACAAGTTCAATCCATGATCCCAAGTGAACAATAATAGCTATTGGATTATCCTATTAAACTAAATCCACACTGACCAATTCATGTTCCGTATGGAACCCAAAGTCGAACAAGCTCGCGAGGGTCAAGAACATAGTAGGGCTGCTGAGGGGATGCTTTATTTTCCAAATTGAAATGCAAAAAGGAAATCTAAACTAAACTAATCTAGAAAATGAAATCTAACTAATTTTTTGAGGTGTTGTGGGTTTATTTTATCCTTGTGTTAGTGAAGCGAAGCAAAAGCCAAATGAAACAAATCACAACAAAGACATCGATCCCCCACTGGGGGATTGAAACTAGGCGCTGGGTAGCCCACTAATTTTATTAATGATTACAACTTCTTTTTTAGGAATGCTTGTAATCCTTATAGAATCCGTACCAACAAGCTTACAAGTTTCAAAAAAAATTGTTATGATGAGAGGGAAGGTGCTTCTAAGGGTCCAAAATCCTCAAAAATTGGGTAGAATCTCCTCCTCTTTGTTCGCCAAACCCGCAAAAACAGCAAGCTAAAGATGGTAGAAGATGCCCAAAAACACTTTGAAAGTGTCTTCAAACAATGTTAGAAAAAGCCCAAAATTTACTAAGTTAATTCTATGCAAAAAATAGCAAAATTACCAAGGAAAGCAAGCTAAAGGCTAGCTCCCTTAGTATCTTTTGTTTTCTATTTTAGAACAGCAAACAATTGGCACTAAGACTTGCCAAATATGAAGTTGAAAGCTCAAAATCTTATCTATCTTATAGCCTTAAAAGTTCAATTTAAAATTTAGCTAAAAGAAAGAATTAAGCAAGCTAGATATATTGAAAATAAAACATTTTATGAATGAAATCTAGATCTAACTTGTATTTAGCATGCAATGACAAGTTGCTTTTAAATTTAACTTGAAAATGACAAACTTGAATCTTGCATACATAAAAGTAACCAAGGAAAAGAGTATTTTATGATTTGAGAAATAAAGGGAGAAGAGATATTGCTCAAGATGAATCCTTGGGCTATGGAATCCTTTGAGGAATGGTTCAGGGACTTTTGCTCCAAAAAGGCTTGAAGATGTGTAAGTGTTGCACTCAAATGCTTCACCTCTCCAAGCTTGAGAACCTGAGAGACTAAGACAAATCTTGCCAACCAATTTCGTTAAACATGGAAATTCCCTACAAATGAAATCTAGATAACATGTAGATTAGCATAAACAAACATGTAAATCTATAATTGCAAATGTAAGGGATAGCAAAATCACATAAACAACCTAGTTTAAGAGATCTTACATCCAAAGGCCACTTTAAGAAATTAGAATAGAAAGAAGCTAATCTACAAATACCTCAAATGATCACACATGAACAAATTTGCATCCACACCACTAGCACCATCCACCATTGACCTCCAAAGTCTTTTTATTCAAATCTCAAAAGAGTGTTACAACAATAGCATTACAATACAAGCATTCTTTTCCCAAGGTCCAACTAGTTTACAATGGAGAGGAATGCTTGCTTAAATAACAAACCGGGAGAAGATCCCAATGAGGGAGGGTGCACTTCCCAAGAGTGGATAAGCCAAATGGGTGAAGGACAAGCTGCCACCACTCGCATGAACTCAAAATGAAGCCACCACATCAAGAGAGGAGGCATGAGAGGGCGCCACTTCTCAAGAGGTAGGCGGATCTCTCCTTGAGTGTGCCACCTCTTGAAAGGGAGGGTGCATTCTCTCTTGAAACTCCAACAAGCTAAGTCAAGTCATCACTCAACTCAACTCTAACTCCCAAACAACTCCCCATCAAGTGCCACTCACTCACAGTTAAGAGTAGAGAACTAGAGACAAGCCGAAACATGTTTCCGACAGGTTTCCTTAATAATAGGGATGCTGATTTTTTGTCCTTTATTTCCCTTTTGTGAGAGAAATTGACTTTTAGTGATTAAAAATCACTATTTTCACTCAACAAAGGGGGTACATAGGTAAAGTGGGTACTCTAGGTACATAGGTAAAGTGGGTACTCTAA
The DNA here is from genome assembly GCA_009831015.1 of Picea engelmannii. Classification (NCBI taxonomy): domain Eukaryota; kingdom Viridiplantae; phylum Streptophyta; class Pinopsida; order Pinales; family Pinaceae; genus Picea; species Picea engelmannii. Next base: position 181,962 of record ML821045.1, on the reverse strand, counting down.
GCAATAAAATGAGTACCCCAATGGCATATGATGCCTCCTGGTACCACTTATTAAACTTATACATAAATTACAATGCGAGAAATTTTTTATTTGCTAAAAACATTAAAAAATCCTAAGGGGAACTTAGCGCATTTCCATAAGACTCAAAAGTGATGACTATCATGGTAATATACATTAGACACTAGACTCAGGCAACACACCAAGGTCTAGCCACTAGGACATACTCCAACTTTGGAGGATATTGAGTGAAAAAACTTAGAAATTATAACTCGCTTATGCAACAAGATATAATTAACAAGTAAAAAAAAATACTCTAGAGTAATGTACTAATGACCAAGTCTTAGGGGGCTAAGCCTTTTACAAAGTTCATCATGATAACTCATCTTATTACAACTCCCCATGGGGGTATGTAAAATGCATGAAAGAAGAAGAAGAAGGAAGATGTTGAAGGGCCATAATGGTCGGCTGGACCTCTGAACTCTAAATTTGAACAAGTCTTTGTTCAATCTTTGGCGGTTCAACTGCAAGTCCATCCTAGTGCAACTTGCAGGGTAACATGAGGCCCTGGTGAAATTGTACCAGTATGACAACCAGAGCAGGAAGATATTGCTCAAAGAGAAGCTGAAAAGAGCGAAGATGGCCCAGGGAGAGTCAGTGGTTACTTACCTCACAAAGTTCACTCGGATCAGAGATGAACTGGCAGTTGTTGGAGAGGTCGTGGATGAGAATGAGTTGTTGACAACAACCTTGAATGGCTTCGCCAATCAATGGGAAGTGTTTGTTCGGGGAGTGGTGGCTAGGGAGAAACTCCTTGATTCGAAGAGGTTATGGGATAACTTCACCCAAGAGGAGGTGAGAGTTGATGCCACTCAGGCTAGCCAGGCTAAGAGTGAAGAGGAAGAGAATGTGGCTCTTCATGCGAAGAAGAGTAGTGGAGGAGGTTCTACGGACATGAGAAAAGTGAAATGCTTTGCATGTCACAAGACTGGCCACTAGGCCATCCAATGTCCCAATAAGAAGAAGGAGGCACAGGTAGCAGCAACAACATTTATTGAGATAGATGAGTTTGCAGAGAAATTTGAGGAGGAATTTTCTCTGGCCGCCTCCCTTTCGAACAGCAGTGTTGCAGAGTTGGAGGACACTGGGGCGTGGTTTGTGGACAGTGGATCATCTCGCCATATGACAGGAATGAAGTCAGTGTTCCTTAGTGTTTCGTAGACGGGCTCCGACCTGCATGTGAGCAGTGGGGTTAGCACCATGCATGCAGTGAAGGGGCTTGGATGTATCAGATTCTGGCTAGAGTCAGGTGGTTCTCTAGAGGTGGAGGAGGTGATGTTTGTTCCGGCGCTGAAGGATAATTTGCTCTTAGTATCAGCTATGGAGGATATGGGTCGTGCAATCATGTTCGAGGATGGACAACTGCTCATACGTTCAGAGGGAGCGACCTTGGATACAGTAGTGAGGCTTGGTATCAGGGAGGGTATTATGTACAGGTTATTGGGAGAGCCTGTAGCAGTGTTACAAGAACCAGACCGGAACCGATAAAACCGGTTGGTCCGACTGGGTCACAGAGGAAACCAGTTCAAACCGGACAATCAAACCGCTATTGACCGATTTCGTACGAAACCTGTTTTTTTTCTCAAACCGATCGATTTCGTACAGCCGTCGTACGGTCGGAAAAGTAAGGGGATTTGCAATTTTTTTTTTTAAATTAAAAAAAAACATGCATTTGGATCCTAAGCCACATCAAAAGAATGTGTGCGTTGATGTTGCAACTGTATCTTTTCCTTCTGGACCAGGGGAATCAAGCCAGGCTCGAAATCCCCCTGTTGAGTCCACTCATGTTGAGGATGTAGATGATAACTCTTTGTCTGAGTCTAAGTCCGAGTCTGAGTCCTCTGAGTCTGAGTTTCAGTATGCAGATTCAGATTATTAGATTGCGTAGTCTCTACCCTCTAGCCTCTAGCCTAGACTCTAGAGTTATTTTTGGACTTTATAGGCCATTTAGAACCTTTTGATGATGTATTTTGATTCAGATATTCATATGACTATGGGGTGCACTTACTGTTAGTGCTATTTTGGTTTTATACACTATTACTTGTTATATATATATGAGAAACTTTGCAAATTTGTGTAGAATGCTTTGGATTCACATGGATGCACATGAATATGTTTTTTTTTTCAAAATTTGAATATTTTATGTATTTTTAGTGACCGGTTTTTCCCGGTTCCGGTTCAGTTCCGGTTTTTTGGGTCGACCAGTTCAACAACCGGTCTGGTTCTAGTAACTTTGGCCTGTAGTGAGATCCAAGGGGATCTTGGATCGGAGACCAATTTTAGTGGTTGAGTCTAGTGGACGAGTGGTTTCATCCAAGACTGTCAGCTGGTATGACATGACATTGATGGATGAACAGAGAAAATTATCAGATCAAAGTGCAGCAGAGGTAGCAGGAGGGTCTTACAGTTCAGACGGAGCAACTACAGCAGCAGCAGATTTGATGAGATCAGAGATTGATCCAAGTGGAGACACCTCCCTCGCTAAGAGGGAGTGTTAGTTTTGTAGCTCGGTAGGTGTCTCAGCATGGGTCTAAGTGTCCTAGGCATGTTGATGGACACACTAAATACCCAGATCAGCCTTGTTTCTCTTAGCCTAAGTCTAACTTAGGAAATCAACAAAATTTCTATTTGAATGGATTGTGGGGCACACCACCTTAATGTCGTGTGGGGTCCAGCTAAGGGGGGCGCAACTCCTTGGAGCCTTGGAGGCTGAAATGGGCACACAACTCAAGGGAGAAAGGTGGTTGAAGGAAGGATAAATGAAGGGGTTGAGGGTGAAGAGGACAGACATTACTAATTTGTTGAGTGAAAGAGCTGAAAGGGGGTCACATAGGGCTTAGGAAGAGGGCGACTAGCTGAGTGGTTTGAGAAGCCTGTTGAGGGGCAATTTCAAGGCATCTTGGGTAGCTTGTAGAGGCCGAGTTTTTGGCAGCAAAGAGGTCCTACCTGCTGGAGTATATTGGGTCGTACCAGGCCATACATTTCAACAAGAAAGAGGCCGATTTGACCAGGTCGTATAGCAGCCAAGGAGGGTCGAAATTACCAGGTCGTACATCAGCCAACAGAAGGTGATTTTCCGCAGGTCGTACAGCAGAGATTGTTGGGTCGTACAACAGTGTTAGAGGCAGCCAATTGTTCGGCCCTACAACTGAGTTTGGTTGGGTCGTACAACAGTGTTAGAGGCAGCCAATTGTTCGGCCCTACAACTGAGTTTTGTTGGGTCGTACAGCTGAGTTTGGTTGGGTCGTACAACTGATAAAGAGGGCAGACCTACTGTAAGAAATTTCTGAATATTACTATTGTTGTAATATTCCTCTGAAGCCCATAATAAAGCCCCTCCTTTGTTCGTTTTCCCCACACTGGGGTTTCAAGGGTATTTGCCGTGTCCTTCTGTATTTTATGCTTGGTTTATTGTATGCTTCTGCTGAAATTTTATGGTTTAATAACTCAATTGTAGGTTGTATGCATAATTTTTGAATTTATAACAGCAAGTATAAATTTTGGGTTGAAGTAAAATTATTGGCAATAACTCCATATGTTGAGTTATATGAAAATCAACAAAAGATGCAACTTTCATGGAGAGCGAAGGCAAGAGAAAGACCTAGGAATTAAACCCTAGGGTAGTCCACTACAAACCCTAGGTGTCAATTCTTTAGAAGAGCAACTCAAGGTAGTCCACTACAAACCCTAAGAGGTCATCCTATGTCTTCTAAAAACCTTTAGTAAGAGATCAAGATGGATTTTGGTCAAAACCCTAGAATAGTCCACTACAAACCCTAGAACTTTAACCTACAAGAGCAAGACTAGGATAGTCCACTACAAAGCCTAGAAATACCCTTGCTTCCTTCAACGAGCTTTAAATAAATGATAATAAGGGAAGGTAGTCCAATACAAACCTTCCTAAGGTTTCAAGATAAAGTTTATCCGAGAAAATATAAGATAGCATGTAATTATCACCACTTTGATAAAACATTTACTTAATACATCAAGAATAAACCATCAAAGACTTGAAAAGAGCACTTACTAGGCAAATCAATGAGCATCAATGAAACCCTAACCATGAAACCATCCACAAAACTTGAAAAGCATCCCCATGATCCAATAAGGTGTGCGTAAGTGATCCATAGTAAAAGAGAAAGATAGAAGACAAGTGTAGTAATTCTCCACAAGATGAGTTATGATTTACAAATGAGGAAACCATCCTCTATATATATGAGACAACCTTAGTGCCTCATCTCTCTAAAAGTCCCTGTTATCGCACGGTTTGTAGGAAAGGTCTAGAGAGCTTGAGTCAGGGCTTGAAACCGGCGTAACAGGAGCTTCCCCACCCACTGTCACCTCGATGGGGGGCTCTTTCTATTTAGGAGGGCTAGTCCAAGGGAGACGT
>ML821045.1:112579-141914 GCA_009831015.1 Picea engelmannii | reverse complement strand
ACAGGTACCATATTGGACAGGTACACATGGGGAGATGATTAGTTCGGACCTCCATGGTGTTGAAGAGTCCACCAAATGGATGTTGAGACCCCAGCAGGGGGTAGAGACAGGACAGAGTGTTTGCACCAAGTAAGAGCAGAACATTCCACAAGAGGCAGCTGAGCAAACCTCTACCCAAGGGGGTTGTGCCCTCTCCATTGAAATGTTGGCCTTGGAAGGCCCAGGACCTCACCCAGGAGGCTCATGACGTCATCCAGCCTCATGGACGTTTTGGGGAAACAGTCATGGCAGTTTGGCACGTGTGGCAGGTTGGAGAAGCCCAAGGAGGGCTAACGTTTTGCTCCAGGAGGCTGCATTTGCCCTAGAAAGGGCTAACGTCACCCTGGAAGGGGCATGACGTCTTGCTTTTGCTTGATTAGGTTTTAATTTATGACATTTAATGTAAAACAGTATTATTTTGGTATTTTGGCCTTGTCGACCTTTTAATGACCTAAAATTTAATTAAGGTCATTGGTATGGTATATATTGAGGGTTTTTACTCTCATTTTTTCATCATCTTTCACTCACCACTTGGTGAGGTCTGAAATTTTCGGCCCTCTTAGAGTTATTGGCTGAAATTGTGGCGCACTTGTTGAAGGAGACTTATTTTGGTGAATTTTTGGCATTTATCTTGGTGGAAGGTTTACAACTACGGTTTGGCTATATGAATGCTTGATGGATGTAAGTAAATTTCTGCAAAACACTTCTTTATTGAATGGTTATGGTATTGTTTACTTGCATTTTGTTATTATAATTTGTTGGATTAACCCCTAGGTGACAAGCACATGTTGGTGTCCTTGTCTCATGTCCCTACTAAGTTAAAGAGCCATTTGGTTTTGTTGAAGTTAGATAGAGCCATGCCATAGCAACACTTTAATCCTATTCTTCTAGCCTAGCCCTTTTTTTATCTTGTCTTTGTGCCAAGGAAGGAGAAAACGCACTAAGGCCTAGGGTTTCTACACCTCAGTGAGTCGTTTTCCCTAGGGTTTGATTGATGAAGCCTTGCCTTAGCAACACTTCATCATGCCATAGCATCTATCACTCAAGTTAGTCGTTTTATTCTTGTCAATGAGCTGAAGAAGGAGAAGAAAGCACTAAGGCCTAGGGTTTCTACACCTTAGTGAGACTTTCTCCCCTAAGGTTTCATTGTTGAGGCCTTGCTTTAGAAACACCTCAACATTTAACCCTCTTGTCTTCAGCCATATCATTTATTGGTCAAGCTAGTCATTTAAATTTGTCTTTTGAGCTAGAGAAGGAGGAAGACGCACTAAGGCCTAGGTCATCTACACCTTAGTGATTCGTCTCCCCTAGGGTTTGACTTGTTGAAGCCTTGCTTTAGCAACACTTCAACATCAAACCCTCTTGTCTCTAGCCCTATCACTATCATCACAGCCCTTCAACATTTGTAGCCCTTTTTTACTCCATTTTCCCTAATAAAGCACTGATCTAAGACCTCCATTGTTTGAGTACCTTCATCATACACACATCCAAATACTTTGAACAATTACTAATCTTTCTAACCCTAGCTTAGACTGACAATCACTAACCCTATTGTTGTCGTCATCTATTCATGCTATAAACATCTCTATGCAGCAGTTACTTATCTTTAAAGCAATTGAATGATTAGCTGAAGCATTGCTCCTAGTATTGTTACACTGATTGCCATTCATCATTGCAGAGTTTCTTTAGCATTTTTTGTGAAGTGATATTGTGCAATCATTGCTATTGTATAAACATTGATTTACTTCATCAATATTATTGCTCAATTGCTTATTATCGGAAAGTCATTGATTATAAGAAGTACTAACCAGCAAGTGGGCTTGCACATGTATAGTTTCTTTGTTGCTTTGTCTCGGACAGGTACACCTTTTAGTTATTACTCATCTTTATTGGTTGATTAGCCGGAACTTTCTGATCGGTGGTGACTTGTGAGGGGGACTATTATACTTAGCCTTTCGAGCCTTTGCCTTCTCAAAACCCCAGGTCATCGGGGACGTCTCCCCTGGGCCTTACCTCCCTAAACAGAAAGAGCTATCCCATTGAGGTGATAGTGGTGGGATAGTCTCAGTTACGCCAGTTTGCCCTCCTTTCATTCGTCTTTTACCTTAACTACAAACTGTGCAATAACACAGCCCAGCAAAGTTCCTTGGTGTTCTAGATCTCAACACATTCTGATGCTCCACACCGGAACCTCTACCCCTCTAGTTTAGTAGTTTTCATCGCCCGCACCTCTAAATAACACTTGCATCCTCTATGCATAGACAAAGTTACCCTGTCATTACTTCTAAAAATAAGTTTACGCCGCCCCTCTCTTAATAGTTGTTGATCAAATCTTCCAAGTTGTTGATCCAAAAACTAGCCAACACGAACTAGCACACCGTGCTAACCTCTCCCATTTATTTTCTCTTTCAAGTGATTGGCATAACGATTGAGCTCACAAGGGGTGGATACCATTCACATTTGACAGAGGTAGATATCGAGCCCCCAATAATTATAACAAGGCAACTCTGGATAGTTGTGCCCAAAGGGTCAACCAAAGGAACTATAAGCAATCATATGATCTAAACCCATATCTCTACCTCCATATAGACGCCTCATAGTCATCACATCATGTTATGACATAGCATGCCCAAGACTCGAGAATATCTCGAACAATCACTCTTCTTTGTACACAATAAACCTAATCCTAAGTTTATTTCTTTCGAACTTAAAATGTCAAGAGTCCTCCCTCTAGCTCTACACCTCAAACTCTTATCCATCCTAAAATATAGATGGTTCCAATAGAGAGATTATGAACCAGAACTATAGTTAGATAGGTAGATAGGACTTTCTTTCAAACTTTCTTTCGAGGATAAGTAGATAGGGCTTTCTTTCTTCCTTTCGAACTTTCTTTCTTAAGTTGGGGGCACCAATCATGTTACAACTCTCCCCCCTGTAAAACTACGAGTCCAAAAATGAATGTACAGTTCCAAAGGTGACCCACAAAGGATAGAGAGGCACCACATGGACCAGCCCAAGCAATTTCCTTTTATATAATACTTGGGACTAGCTCTCAAGTCCAATCGCGATCTTTGGGTCGATTCCTTACCTTTCTCATAAAAGGATATCTCCCTTCGACTGATTCGACATGGGTGAGGTAGCATGGTTCCTCTTTATTTAAAGGCAACATCATTCAAGTAGAACTTTTGTTCACAATCCGAAGATATGATGTTCACTTTCACTGCATTCCCAATCTTATAATCTTGTTTCACTAGCATTCCTCCATTCCCAATCTCATCATCTGAGGTCAGTGAGGTTCATTAATCAATGATGGGTTCAAACTTCAAAGCCCAAATTCATTGATGTGTTTCCACTATCTGAATCCCAACTCCAGAATGATATGTATTTTGTATGTCATAACTTCCAGAGACTTTATGTTACAGCAAGACTCACATTACAGCATTTTGCTTCCATGGTCTTTGAGATGTGCCCAATGTGTGTTGCATACTACTACACACACAATGAATCTCCCTGAATTCTCCCTTTCCCACTTACTCCAAGCAAGAGCAAGTCACTCCCGAATAGCTCGGTTCACGCGGCACCTTTGATTCTAGCAAATCATCATGGCCCGGCCTGATCTTGTAGATTTGGGATTGAATATGTTCGAACCTTTATCGGATTAGAAAAGCCTCATACATACATTTGGAAAAGCCTCCTCAACTCCCGCACCCCCCCCCAGTGAACAACCGATGAAAATAAATGCCCTTCCCATACAATTTGAAAGAATCAACTTACCCTTCTATTCAAATCTTCCCCTTTCCTTTGATTCTCCCCAATTCCCCATGGTTGAGAGCTTACCAATCTATTAGCTTGAGCCTACCTTTGCACACATGTTTCAGTCCGCCTTTAAAGTCTTGAAAGTTCAATATTGCACCTACCCATTCTTCCCACCCGCCTAGCCGACTAGCCATTGTTGTTGGGATATCTTATTCCCACAAAATTGATTATATCTCAAAGATTATTTGTTTGTCTAGTACGTGGTATAAACGTTCTCTCTCATAGAATATTTGATATTCTTCCCATAATATTACAGAATGAATATTCATGAACATAACAAGAAATTTCTTTATCAAGACTATTTTAATGGTCGTTTCAATATATTGTGAGAATTTTCTTGAATGCAAAAAAAAAGATACTTTGTCATGATGAAATAAAATATCTTTCACTTTGTTGCTAAATAGATTCCTATTCCCCATTCTTGGATCCATTTTGTTTTGTTTCCCTAAATGAGAATATGTTGTCCAGTATCAACTAGTATCATCCCCCCGATCATAACATTTTCCTTCAAGCCTATCAACTGATCGATGTGACCTTGTAGAGCATCTTTAGCTAAAACATAAGCAATGTCCTGGAAACTCACTTCAGATATAAAACTTTGAGTATTCAAGGATGCCCTCATTATTGTCAATAGCATGGTTTGATAGTAGAATGTCTCTTCCAGAGCATGATCAATTCTCTGTGCTAATGATAATCCAATGAGTTCCTTGAGTGAAAAAACATTTGTTGTTCCATCTTCTGAAATTTATATTTTCGGCGTCAATTGGCGTACAATAATCTCTAGATACTTATCACAAATTTGTACCCCTTGCGATCAATAAACTTTGTGAATCTGATTGACCAAATGAATCTAACTCTGTCCCATACTTATCCTAGCACTGATGAATAACCCCCAAAGATTTCCACGAAATCTTGTCATATCTCCAGTCCAATTTTCAAAACTTTCTTTCAGATTCATCGATATTGATATATTCAAACAGGTTTCTAACAATTGTTCAACTTTAGGAAGTCCTTAAATTATATCACTGGACTTGAACCTTTCATATATCAATGTTATCAATGTATATCCTTTGTCAAGAATTTCTACATAATGACCATGAACAGTCGCTTTTCGAGTAGCCAAATAGGGTTTAGCTGATCTAATGACTAAATATTCCTCATCAACTGCTATAATTTGACCAGATTCGGGGAGTGGTTCATCCTCGGATATACATACATTTTCAGGAATCAATTGTCCAGGAATAACTACTGGAAATGTTTTCTCACAGAATTTGGATGAGAAAGAGCACCAGTTTGGAAAAAAGAGATTGGAAATGATGTTCCTACATGGATCAAAATGAGAAATTCTTGTATTTTCATCCATAAAATAGTATTTAGGTACTTGGAAAGTATTGAAAGAATTGTTGAAAATGGAATGTTTCTTCGACAATACTTTTTTATAAGCTAGAAAATGGGAGGATGCTCACTCATCATTACTTGTGACTTTTATTATGCAGCAACATTTATGATTGCTAATATTTTGGANTTGGAAAGTATTGAAAGAATTGTTGAAAATGGAATGTTTCTTCGACAATACTTTTTTATAAGCTAGAAAATGGGAGGATGCTCACTCATCATTACTTGTGACTTTTATTATGCAGCAACATTTATGATTGCTAATATTTTGGACTGTAATATTCCAACAGGTGGGACCCATATTTTGTGGTCATGGTATCATCATCAAGGAGGAGTGTAATCAAATACCAACTCCGCCAAGTGTGATATCCCAGTACAATATTTACATTCAAGTCGTATGCTTCCCCAAGTGTGATATCCGAGAACAATATTTGTTTTACTATTATTGTTTATTTTTTGAGGCTGACCTACGGCTCATATGATCCACTTAAGTGGTGTTGTGTCAGCTAACTGTAGCATTTGTAAAAGACCCATAACATATATATATATATATTTGATAACCAACCATTGTATGTATCAAGCATCAAGTGTGCATTGGATTATCAAATATTATTTTAGGGTGCACAACACCCGCAATACAAATCTTGTAACAGTAATTAATCTCTTGTGTACATTCGTTAGAACCTTTATTTTTCAGTCTTCTTTGTACTCTTCTATGGTTCACTTCTTTTCATTTTTACATCCTTCATTATCATTGATGCATGATAATATTTTCATACAGAATTTATTATGGCATCATGTTACTCATGTTGTAATTCATTTATATTATGCATTTATTATCATCATTAAACATTACCTAAGAGTAATGTTTTATGTCAGAATGCATTATAGACATGAACTCGATAACAATGGTGTTCCCTGTTATCCCCCAGTTTAGGGATAACTAAGGATGTTATGTCTCGAGGCCCACAGGTCCTAGACATGGAGTACCGAGAGCCAGATCGACTTGAGCATGGCCCTGGAGGGCCCATCTTTTTATTTCTTCAACACCTCCACTTTGTCAGCAGCAGCAACATCCATCACCTCGACCTGGTCCTGTAGCAGAGATGGGTCTTGCTCAATGAGGTAATGAGTCCGAGTATCATGGTATGTGTCACTCTGATCCTCAAAACCTTTGAATATGTGCATTCAATTCTTTTTGTTTCTAATAGGTGCTTGGATCTTATACCTATCCACTTGACCAAATCTGGGGGGAATGACAGGATGCCCTAGTAAGCTTGTGCCGATAGGTTTTGAGTTGCCACTGGGGGGATTCATGAGAAGCCATTGTCCGCTCCCACCATACTTACCACTTTCCATCTTTCTCCCGCTCATCCATCCCATTACACTGGTCTGGGAATTGGTTTGGCCAAATATTTAAGGGTTGTACCTTACCTTGTGGGAAGAAGGGGCTAAAGGCCCAGAAGGTAAAAGTAGCTGGCAAAAGATAGAAGCGAAAGAATGAAACCTTGAGATGCTTCGCCGAGGGATCCTCGAGAAAGCAGTAAAAAGCTTCTCAGCAAGAAACAGAGGGACCCATAAAAATGATAAAACAAGACCTAGTTAGAGGATAGGGGGTCTCATAACGAGCCAACCTATTAGGTCCATGGGCATGTAGCGGTATGACACTACCAACAACTGGTCACCACACCAAGGTAGTGGCTCTTAGTGGCATAGCCAAGAGAAAGGGGGTCTCATCACAAGCTAGCCTTCTCATTTCCGTGAAATGCTTGTGGGTAACATTGCCACCAGTCACCACGCCAGGGCAGTGTCACTTAACTAGCTTCTTGAAGAAAAAGCAATAAAAATAAAGATAAAAGGAATGAATGGGCTTGGAAACATTTGCATCCATGACAGGTGTAGCTCACCTTCTACAGAGGCACCCACAGGTAAGCCATACATTTCCCTGCTATCACTGCACCCCTTGCCCAGACATCCCTTATCCACTTCATCCACTCACATGGCTTGGATTTGATCCCTCCCAGAAACACCCCGCATCCACTGAGCATTAGCCCAATAGGATACCCTGTCACTTCCTCCAAACTTGGCTTGTAGATTAGTATAATGTCTTTGAGCACTTGTCCAGGTAAAAGGGGTTTTATGCACATGTTTAATAAACTTGATGATTAGATGTATCATGTGATTGACATTGCTATGATCCTTGTGACTTATGAGCCCATGGAGGGCGTATCTGCTAATGTGCAGGACCATACCTGATGGACAGGTACCCTTATGGACAGGTACACATGGGGAGATGATTAGTTCGAACCTCCATGGGGCTGAAATCAGCCCATCAGATGGATGCTGAGACCCCAGCAAGGGACAGAGGCAGATCATAGGTTTTGCACCGGAGAAGAGGAGGACGCTCCACAAGAGGCAGCTTAGCAGACCTATACCCAGGGGGGTTGTGCCCTTTCCACTAGGACGTTGGCCTTGGAAGGCCCATGACGTCACCCAGGACATCTTATGACGTCATCTAGCGTTGTGGAGGTTTTGGGAGGTAGTTATGTGCCAAATGGCACGTGTGGCAGTTTTTGGAGGCCCAAGGAGGCCTAACGTTTTGCTCCAGAAGGCCAACGTTGCCCTAAAGGGCATCACGTCACCGTTTATGCTTGATTAGGGTTTTAATTATGACATTTAATGTAAAACAGTATTTTGATGTATTTTTGGCCATGTCGACCTTTTGTGACCTAAAAATAAAATTAAGGTCATTATTATTGTATAAATAGAGAGCTAAAACTCTCTTTTTCTCATCATCTTTCACTCACACTTGTGTGAGGTTTGAAATTCTCGGCCCTTCTAGGGTTTTTGGCTAAAATACTAGTGCGCACTTGTTGAAGGAAGGCTTTTTATGGTGTATTTGGCATTTTTCTTGGTGGAAAGTCTATAACTAGGGTTTTGCGTTGATGATACATGGTGAATGTGAGTGAATTTCTGCAATCCTTCTCTTACTTGAATGGTTATGGTCTTTTACTTTGCATTTTTTTAATGAAATTGTTGGATTAAACCCTAGAGATCAAGCACTTGTTATAGTCCTTGTTCCAATTGTTGTCTACCTACTAGATTATGCCAAGGAGTCGTTTTCTCTGTTGGAGACATTGCTAGGGCCTTGCCATTGCAACACCCTACCATTTGTTCTTCATCCTAGTCATTTTTACTTTGTCATTGAGCTAAAGGAGGAAAACGTGCTCAGGGCTAGGGTTACCTACACCTTAGTAAACCGTTTTCCCCTAGGGTTGATGGTTGAAGCCTTGGCTTACCAACACTTCACCATCAAATTCCTCGTATTTGGCCCTACTATTATAATATTGTTCCTTCAATTCTTGCCTCTATTTTTGACCCCATTTGCCCTATGAATGCACTGGTCTAAGACTTTTTACTTGAGTGTTTTGATCACAACCTCCAAAATCTTTGAACAACTACTAATACCTTCTGACCCTAACCTACTAACCTCACTGTTGCTACTATTTATTTGAGTTATAGTTACACTTTGCAGCATTTTAGCTTCTTTAAGCAATTGAGAGATTGACTAATGCGTGGTATTATTTGCTTCTAATGAAAGTTGGTATTGTGACATTGATGATTAATCATTATTGCTCATTTTGATGCTTCTTTAGAGCCTTCATTGTGAAATATCGTATTGTGATTATTGCTACTATACATCTTTGCTTACTTCACAAATACATTAGTCAATTGCTTTATTTGAGAAAGTCTCCGATTATATGAAGTACTAACCAGCAAGTGATCTTGCAAATATAGTTTTATGTTGTTTTGTTCTGGGCAAGTACATTTCTGGTTCTTATTATCTTTTATTGGTTGTTTAGCCGGACTTTCTGATCGGTGGTGACTTGTGAGAGGGAAACTTTTACCTTGGCCTTTACCCTTTGCCTTCTCAAAACCCCAAGTCATCGGGGACGTCTCCCCTGGGCTTACCACCCTAAATAGAAAGAGATATCCTATTGAGGTGACAGTGATAGGATAGTCTCCCGTTGCGCCAGTTTGTCTTCATTCACCTTTCCTTTACATCCAAGTACAAACTGCGCGATAACATTCCCAATTGGTGTTTCTTCTGTTGACACAATCAACTTATCATCCGTATTCCTTCTTTTGCGACGAATCATGCTTACAACTTGCTTTAGCACATCACCCTTTGTGCAATTAGTTTAGAAGATAATAGAGTTCTTTAGAAGCCTACAACTAGCATGTTCTGCTTTCATACAAGCACCATACAAGAAAAGTATTTAGGAAAATCAATTATAGTCCCTTTCAACAGTATATTTGTCTTTCAAAGAGCACAGAAGATTACCACGATCAAAATGAGTGAAAAATCAATATTTTTTACCTAAATAGATGCCATATCAAACAAAAGAAGATCGGATATTTGAGAAGTATAAAACATACAAGAAAACCAGATAAAAGTATATGCACGATGACATACAACGACATAGCCCTTAAAAAAATTATATTTGCACGGCTAAAAAACTTACTTTGTCTAGCCTCTTTACGGTAGAAGTTTCAATAAACTGTATCCTCTGATCAATATGGATACACAATATTCAAGCTATTCAAAACTTTAATATTTCTAGTACTTGTATCTAGAATAGAGTTCGGTTCAGTTCTTATGCAACATACCAAATTCAAGTGCAGATTTGAATACAGATACATTTCTATGTGGAAAATACATATTGGAAAAAACACAATACAGTTTTGATACGGGAGTATACATCTCACAAATACGAAAACAACAAAAATTTTAGAAACTACAAAGTAAAATACAACAGACTTATACAATACAATATATTATATGTTTATGATATAAGATATATTACTTGTATAATTAAAAAATATTACTTAAAATATAAGATACATATATATATATATAAAATTTAAAAAGATTACTTAAAATATATATATATATATATATATATATATATATATATAATGCCTTAATACCTTTACACTTCAACTTTAACATTCATTTTTCCCAACGCCTAATGTGGCTATTGACTCTGACTCAGAGACAAAAGGTGACTTATTCTAATTTCTAACACGGCTAGTGGCTCCGATAACAACACTCTGAGACGAACGGCATATCTGGGAGCTGCAGGGATATGGGAAAAAGTGGAACTATCCTCTTAATTCTCTCTCGCAACCCTAGCATAGCTCAAGGAAAAATCGAAGATATCAAACCATAGACCTATACTGCTAAAACGATGGCCTGTGTTCTACATTTTTTATGATACCCTAGTGCTTATTAATCACTAGGAAAGACTACATCTGTAGGCTCTCAACTCACAATTTCACTCAGGTGGCCATGATTCATGCATCAGCCCATGACTCCACTAAAAACAGGTATGATTTTTCAGAGGGGGCATTTATTTTTTTATACATTCCAACAGGTGCAAGTCAGGT
The DNA here is from genome assembly GCA_009831015.1 of Picea engelmannii. Classification (NCBI taxonomy): domain Eukaryota; kingdom Viridiplantae; phylum Streptophyta; class Pinopsida; order Pinales; family Pinaceae; genus Picea; species Picea engelmannii. The sequence continues at coordinate 131,213 of ML821045.1, read as the reverse complement.
GCAATTTTTTTGAAAGGAGTATTTATTTTCCTAAGATGAATCTGNCATGATTCATGCATCAGCCCATGACTCCACTAAAAACAGGTATGATTTTTCAGAGGGGGCATTTATTTTTTTATACATTCCAACAGGTGCAAGTCAGGTGCAATTTTTTTGAAAGGAGTATTTATTTTCCTAAGATGAATCTGGGGTTATTTTTTTATCCCATATCATATCTGTACAGAACCAAAACTACAGCCATATCCATACTAAGGCCGTTTTTCCATACAGGAGCTAGCCCTGTGGCCAAATTTCGTAACTATGATCTAGGGTAATGTCATGTTAGAACATAGACATGAACTCAGTGACAGGAAGTTGCCCCATTAAATTCAAAAATTGTAAATAAATTAATTGTTAAGCATGCAGTCAAACAATGGAAAGTGTCTTTGGCAGCACCCAAATTTACAATCTAGCCTCACCGTAACACTCCAATACCCTATTACGATACATCAAGTGCATTGTTTAAGCAAAACATTGGTTCTTAAAGAAAATAAGATAATTTTATTAATATCCACAAATGACCAAAAAAAGTAGGGCAATGGCTCTCAAGAGTCAAAAGTACATCAGTAGTGATAAAAGTGGGCATGCAAAAGCCAAAAGCTAAAATCTAAAAGAGTAAGAGGAAAGAAGCTACATGATAGCAACAGTAAAAGAAAAAGTAAATGACTATATTCATCAACGCAATGTAAGAGTAGCCAATTCCTAAAAACTTTATGCATCTGCCTAGTGCCAAGATGCATGTAGATCTCATATCGATGAGGCTAACCTGCATATCTATAACTAGGTAGTCAACAAAACAGAGTCGTGTGGTACTAAGAGAATAAACTCCTAACTGTGATAAATCCACATGCATGGGAAGATAGATATTGTAACACAGTAACTTGTGGCAATTAAGATAAAAGTATTATTAGATACATTACTCAATTCCTATTGCCAAGGGATTTTAAGTGACAAATAGTAGATTCCCACATATCTTTTGTATTCAGGTTTTCTTGTGAATAAAAATTTGTTGTCAGAATGTTTAGTGCTTTCTTGTTTGAAGATGTACACTATAGAGATAATTATAAGAATCTAAGTATATGAGATAACACAACTCTATTGTTAGCTTTTGGGGTTACTTCAAAAGTGTTTACACCATGCTTGGGGGTGCTTCATGTGATGTGAGGTGCATGGTGTATAGATGACCATTGGTTGTGCCATGATGGACATACACATGAGAGGTGGCTTGCTCATTGACTGATAGACCTTTTATGGATGCTTGTGTGACATTCCTCCTTAGAGCATTGGAGATCTAGACAACTTGATGACATTCTTCACGATGTGAACATGGAGAATGGATGGCTTGCTTAGAGGACAACTTTGTCTTGGAGGAGCATTCGACATCCTAGAGGAGGGTGTTGAGCCCTAGATAGCACGGGTACATTTGATTACTTGCATGGGGGCTTATACTTAACTTAAGAATGCTTGGTCAAGGAGTGATCATGTAGGTGGGGTGAACCCTAAGGAGCACATGGCTTAGGAGGAGTGTTGGAGCTTTAAGGGCCTGTGGAGGTGGAGCTCTAGACACATCTCATGGAATGTTCATGTCTTGGATCCTTCCTTGTTGGATGTGCATGCCTTGGAGCTTGACATGTCTCACCTTGAGTTAGAGCCTACATGTGGACCTATCTTCTTGTAGTTAAGTTGCTTATATTGCATTAGGTCCACTTCATATTGTTGACCTCCTTTACCTCTCACATAAATAGAGGAAGGAGAGAACCGTTTTAATAATTATTCATCACACACTTGTATTAGAGCTGTGAGGAGTGGAGCACACTAATCTCTCTCCGTATTCTTCTTTACTGTATTATTTATGTTTGTCTCGGAGTGCTAGGCTCTTGGAGGAAGTCCAAGGGAAAAATCTAGGCATAGGGTTTTACCCTAAGGAGGCAAAGAAGCTATGGTTTGTAACAAACCCTGGAAGGGTAAAAGAAGCATCATATCTTGAAGCTCTTGTGAGAGAAGAAGACTAAGGTTTTGCAGTATTTGGAAACCTTAGTGCTACTTGTTATGCTTGTTGAGAAGGAAAAGAGAAGGAGATGTCTTGCATGTGCCAAGGAGGACTTGCCAGTGTTGATGTTAGCTTGTTGAGGATTCATGGTCGAGTGACCAGCATTGGTTAGGAGTGATTCCTACCTAGGAGGAGTTGGTGGCTAGGGTTTTCTATGGTTTGCCTAGCTAGGGTTTGGAGAGCTTAATTTCTACCAGCTTTGTGATAAAGTTGTGGTATGTACTTCATTTCTTATATATATATATATGAAGTTTCCATCTGTCCAAATATTGTGTACTTGCAGATTTGATTTTCAACTTGTGGTATTTTCGTGATTGAGTAGATTCCAGCACTTCTTGTTCATGCTGATTTGACATAACATATAGCTGAATTGGTTAAGTGATTTAGCACATATCTTGAAGATAAAAGAGAAGATTTGCTGCTGTAACAAGCTGCTCTAATAAGACATTTCAGATCTGTTATATGCCTAGAAAATTGTGCCCCAAGGGCTGTAGCATTGTGGCATTCAAGTACACTTGTATTGTATCTATTCTATTGCGCTCCCTGGTGAAATTGGGTTAAAAGGAAGTGAAATATTACTGCTGCAATATTTCAGATGAGCACTAAGGCTGCTCCCTGGTGAAATTGGGTTAAAAGGAAGTGAAATATTACTGCTGCAATATTTCAGATGAGCACTAAGGCTGAAAGTTCACAGGGATTAGACTTGGGAAACCACAAGTAAATGAGGTGAAATTTCTGAATTTAAACTAACTGCCCGACTTCACAGATTTCTACATCTAGAACTCCAAAAGCTCTAATTGTGGCCCCATATCAGCTAGATGCAAATCATAAAAACATTTGCCAATATAATGACTATCAATGCTAAAAAATGCAAACTCACTACTGGAGGTATATCTTGAAAACCAATTTACTACTCACGTTACAAATCAATTAAGTAGATATAACTCTAATGAATTTTTTTGATCAACTATATTTCACTTCTAGACAAAAGAGATATCCCTTATCTTTGCATCTTACCGGTACGTCTTTGTGAACGAGAGCTATAAGTGTGCCAAATAAAGGCTTCCCTGCACACAAAGTTCACATTAAAACTTGTATGTGCCTCGTTGACTTGGAGTTAAAAGAGAGAAAAATTAATATTAGCATCAAAAGAATCCAGAAAGAATATAAACATCCAACATAATGTGCACCAAGACGATGAGAATTGAATTAGAATTTAGAAGTAATTAGGGAGACAATTCAAAAGGGGCTGCCAAATGCACATACTTCAGAGTAAAACCAACTATTGCTAGCAAAGTCATGTCCGTGGTGGACTATCGAAAAGCAAAGGAAATATGGAAAGAAAACCAAATACTCAAAAAAAAATCATAAAGCTTTCACAAATTAATTTAAAATATAGTAAATATCTGCTAAGAAATTAAGTCATTGTCATTGGTAACTGAAATATTTTTCAACACGCATATGGTGCCTGAAATAGTGAAGTGCTTGGTTTGTACCTTTGAACAGCTAGAAAGTTGAGCCTCCCGACACATTTAAGTAAAATTTATGAGAAAAAAGTCGAGATCAACTCTAGGACAGAAAGACATGAAGCAAATCACTAAGTTCTAGAGGAGTAGAGATGAGAAACAAAGGCTAAACACCTTTAGTATGAAGATGCGAGGAAAGCGACAATAGATCTTAGAAGAGATATGCCTTAGCCTGTTGAACTGGTGAGCTTGCCAATTGGCATCCAAACAGTTGCATTGGAAATAGTTTGATTAACATAAAGGCGGGATTTGGTTACACAATCAATTTGGACATTTTCAACAGATAGAGAACAGCTAGAGTTAAGTCCCTCCTTTGCAAGAAAATGGTTGGCAAAGAAGGCTTTCATATGTGGGGTTATCCATGGGAAAAGGATGCAGGAAAGTGGTTATCCTAGAGGGATCTTACTTGCAGTCAAAGAATTCAGGTCATCGACCAATCCTCTTTTAGTCCACTACGTCATATGATTCAAAATGATTGATTGTTTAAACTAAATTTAGAAACTAGTGGACCTATTTGAAAGAATTGAAAATGGTCTTGTGGGAAACCATTTATAGTTATAAAACAAACGAACTCTATGATGAGATCAGGCCAACTGGTACAATAGTAGATCACCTAAATAAGAATTGGAATGTCCATGATCATGAATTGCGGTGGATCAGGAAGTGTCAAGGCATCTAGAGGTCCCAATCTTCTTTAAAACACGAGTGCTAGGGTGGTTGGTCCTTTATAACAATTTAGTGATCAAAGATTGACTTTGTTGTTCTTGAATTACATATGTATGCTATGAGGTCAGCAACAAACCTAAAATACTTCAGCATGTGATTTGGAATTACAAAGCTACCCAAGAGTTTTGAGACTAGATTGCTGTGGAGTACAATATTCTTTGTCTCCCCTCTTCATTGGAAAAGTGTTGTGTTTGGGGACAAGTCGATAATTCGATAGGCTGGCAGGACTATGCGGGACAGGATCTAACTAACAAGCATCCACATTAATTGTCAATGATAAAAAAGTGTACTTATTGTTATAATTGGAAAAGGATTATATTATATAACATATTTGCACATAAAAAGGCAATAAAGTGAGGGTCATTTTGTTAAGTTTAGAGATGATTGGCTCAAGCATGAGGTTTATTTCATTTAGCATGTACTTGAACCATAAACAATGCAGCAACACCATACACAAGTGCTGCAATAACCAAGATCACAAGAAGAATAACCATGCACAAGAACACAAGAAGTATCCTGGGAAAACCCTTCTCAAACAAGGAAAAAAAAACCAGCAATCCTTTGCTATATTCTCAAGAGAAGATCCCCCACACCATAGACCTAGCACACAAGAGGGTGCTTACCAAAATCTAGAAACTTGTGCCCTAGAAGGATGTGCACTTCAGCCATACATGCACTAGCTGAAATTTCCAAATGACAAGTGAGAGTGTGTAATCCTCAATGGGGATTCACCTCTATTTATACAAGACTTGACACAGCAAAAGGTGTGTCTATTGGCACAATAGGGCCGACCTCAATAACTCAATAATATAATTAATCATTACTCAAATATTAATTGTCTTTCACATATGGTGGGGCCGACTTGTACCTTTTACATCACAAATTAGGGTTACAAGTAAATCTTACTCTCAGACAATATAACAAGGATCTCACACGTCCACTAGTGCTCAACCACTAGGGACACGTCCACTTTTGCTCAACCACAGGGACGTCCTACTCAACAGATCACTCAACTGAGTCCACAGGAGTACCATCTCAAACTGACTCAACTGAGTCCACAGGAGTACAAGGTAGGAGACCATCTCAAGTTGACTCAACTCAGTCCAGAGGAGTACAAAGCAAGAGACCACACGTCATAACAACTCAGTCCAAAGTCTAACGCACACCCATCACATGGGCACACCCAACACTTGGGCTTCCTCACACAAATGTCTCAACTCAATCCAGAGGACAACGATCTAGAGGATGTCTCATGAAGCTGCAATCAACAACACTCCCTCTCAGCTAGGGAGGCATTCTCCACCAGGCCAAGTCTCTCACATAAGTACTCGAACTTTGTCCCGGCAAGCGGTTTGGTGAAGACACCTGCAACTTGCTCATGTGTAGAAAGGTATTGCATGTGTACTGCCTTCCTCTGCACCATATCTCTGATATAATGGTAATTGACCTCAATGTGTTTCAATTTATCGTGAAACACAAGATTCTCTGAGAGCTTCACACAGCTCTAGTTATCGCAATGGATAACAGTGGAATCCATCTCATGACCAAATAAATCTGCAAGGAGCTTGCGAAGCCACATTGCTTTGTGGACTGCCACACATAACGCTATGTACTTTGCGTCTGCGGTACTCAAAGCCACAGAGCTTGGTTTCTTACTGCACCGAGAAACCATGGCAGATCCCAAAGTAAAACAACAACCGAATGTGCTCTTTCGGTCCACTGCGCTCCCTGCCCAATCTACATCGACATATCCCTACAATCTCATGTCTACACCGAAGGCATATCTCAGACCATATCCAACTGTGCCTCATAGATATCTCAACACATGCTCCGCTGCTATCCAATGGGTCTTTGACTCATAAACTGACTGAATACATTCACTGCATAGCATATATCAGGTCTGGTGTTAACCAGATACATCAATGATCCAATCAGTTGTCGGTAAAGGTGTGGATCAATCTCGCTTGAATCAGTAGAAGCCTCGTTCATTTTCTTCAGAACCATCACCATCAGTGTACGCATGGATTTGCAGTCTGTCATACCGAATTTCTTCAATATCTCCACTGTATATTTTCCTTGAGTGAGGAAAATCTCATCAATCCTCTACCATACTTCTAGTCCCAAGAAGTAGTGCATCATAACAAGATCCTTCATCTCGAATTCAGAAGTCAATGCACGCCTGCATTCAGCAATAAGACTTTTTGAACTGGTGAGGAATAAATCATCAACATAAGGGACCAAAATCAGGCACTCATCACCAACAATATGATAATATAGGTTTGGATCAGCAACACTCTTGCTGAAGCCCAAAATCATCAGGAATCCATCCATCTTCTCGTACCAAGCACAAGGTGCATGTTTTAGTCCATACAGGGCTTTCGTCAACTTGCACACATGAGACTTCTGCTCATGTATCATGAATCCATCTGGTTGCTCGATGTAAACTTCTTCCTCAATCTCACTATTGAGAAAGGTTGTCTTTACATCCATCTGATGTAATCTCCAACCCATGGATGCAACTAGAGCAATGATCGTACGGATGGAAGTGTATCGGGCTACAGGAGCAAATGTCTCATAATCAATTCCCTCAACCTGAGAGAATCCTCTGGCCACAAATCTCGCTTTGTACTTCTCGACACTTCCATCAGTTGCATGCTTGATCTTATACATCCACTTGGAAGTCACTACAGACTTCCCTTCTGGTCTAAGAACAATGTCCCACATATCATTCTTCGTGATGGACTGGATATTATGGTAGTTGCGGGAGGTATTTACCTCCACGTGTAAACCTGACGAGGATAGAATACTCCGGGAAGCAAGAAGAAACCCTAATGAGTTGGCTAATAACCCTAGAAGACCTGTCGGCTCAAGAAGATAATTTATATTAGGTTATTAGCCTCCAAGAGAAGAAGTCGGCCAGAAATAATAATATATATTGAACAGACAGATACCCAGAATGAAAAGTCGGCCCAGGCAGTTAGCCAGAATTAGTATAAATACAAGAGGCCAGTTCTCATTCTAGCAGCCAGTCTCAGAATTGCAGAGCAGCAACTTGTGTGCACTACAGTGCCCAGTTTTGTGCGCAGGTTTGAGGAGAGCTGTCGGTGCAGCTGCTGCATCTATCAGTTACGTTTTGGCTTGGAATATCTCTTGGCTAGGGTTTGGACTATCTGATCAGCTCTTGTTGGTGCGCTATCCTTGGAGAAAGGTGCGCTACCCTTTGTTTGGCTATCTAGCCTAGGGTTTGCTTCCGGAGTGATTCTCTGTCAAGGTTAAGGTGCTCGGAGGGTGGCTTCGGCCTATGGTTGGGTGACAATAGAGATATTGTCAATGGTAAAACGAGCACATCCATTATATTCTAACAGGTTATGGGCCCACACCTCCATTCAGTCTAACCGCTGGAAGGAAACATAGCTAGAAGAATATTAAGCTCGTTGAAGCATTGTCACTAGGGTTACTAGTAGGTGCAGTTGCAGAAACCCTAATCCTCTCGTTGAGACACCTTAAGTGAAGAGATTGACCTAATCTCTGGACAGATCAGTGCGCCCTAGCCTAGCGCATCTCCTGGTACTCTCAGCAAGCCAAGACGTTAAGTTTGAGTTTTTGGTCAAATCTAGGGTTTGACCAAGTCAAAGCAGCCATGACTTATCCTATGAAGTCAGAGAACAAGTTAGATGGAGCCTCTAACTTCAGAGCGTAGAAGACAAGGATTGACCTCATCCTTGCCAAGAATAAAGTGTTGGATATCGTGAAAGAAAAGATCGTGGAACCAAAGTTTGAAGAAGGAACCACAGAACGTTGCAGTTATGGAGAAGTTCAAAGACGGTGACATCAATGCCATGAGTATCATAGTGGAATCTATAAAAGACCACTTGATACCCTACATCTCCCATCTTGACTCATCAAAGAAGATGTATGATGCCCTAACAAATCTCTTCTCAGTCAGAAACATTGAACAAGTTATGAGTCCGAAGAATGAGCTTTGTGACATGAAGATGAATGATGAGGACAGCATAACATCATACTTTGTGAGGATCTCCCAGTTAAGATATCAACTACAAGCTATTGAAGAGATCATTTCAGAGAAGGAATTGGTAAACATAGTACTCAATGGTCTTCCCAAGACGTGGGATGCATTTGTTGCAAGCATGAACACAAGAAAGGAGTATCCTACATTTGAAGAACTTTGGACTTGATGTGCTCAAGAAGAATCCAGGATCAGTGCAAAAGAGAAACCCCAAAAGAAGTACAATGATCAGGGCTTCACAGCAAGATTCAAGAATTTCAGGAACAAAAGGAAGTTTGGCTCAAGTACGAAGCCAAATCAAGAGAAAGACATTTCAGAAATATAATGCTTCAACTGTCAAAAGTATGGTCACTACAAGAATCATTGTCCTGAGCTAAAGAAAAGAAAGGAGAAACATGAAGCATCAGTTGTCGAAGAAAAGGAACCTACAAAGAAGGCTAAGCAGGATGAAAGAGACTTCTTCTTCTGAAGGTAGCAATACTCTTCTTATTTCTTGTACATGTCTTGTTTGCATCATCTCTGTACATATCTTGTATATCTATCTCCTGGAAGATAATGTATTCCAAGAAGAACTATACCTATGGAAGAACAACAAGATAAGGTTGAATATCATTAGATAATACACATGAAAGGATGAAATACATCAAACAAATCATGTGAAAGCTATTGCAAGATAAGTCGAATCCATCATGAAGAGACTTAGTAGAAGCAAAGATAGAAAGAAGTCAACAATCAAGAGGAAATTGGAGAAAGACTTATGACATTTTTGTAGAAGACAACAAGACAGAAGCGTGGACTCTGTCAGACAGAGAGAGCCAATTATAGATTGCAGTAGACAACAAGGATGCATACGGAAGCGTGGACTCTCCCAGATGGAGGGAGACGATTATACATCACCAAACAGAAGAGCATGCATGAAGCAAGGATTAGGAGGGAGCTAATCCTATGATCCATTGAAGATGATGAAGTATATATCCATGGTAGCAGCCATGAAAGGCAGTACGTGTTCAGTTCGACCTTAGAAGAAGACTTCTTCGAAGAGAAGCCTTAAAGTATCCCTGGTTGTCCATCCACATCTGTGATCCTATGATGAAAGAAATAAATAGAATCCTTAGGGCATGGAATCTATAAGAAACTCCATGGATCCAAGAGCTAAAGAAAAACATAAGAAAGAACATGAAGATTCCAAGAAAGAAGAGAAGCCTGAACAACCAGTCATTGTATCAAGAATCACAAGATTACCAGGCTGATATGAACTCACTAAAAGCAATCAAGCAAAGGAACTGAAATTTGTGATGAAGAACAGTGTATGAAAGACTTATGAATGAAAGCATTGCGAGATCGAAGAATAGAGGTTCTCCCATATGGAGGGAGAAGACTATGACGATTACTTGTTCCAGTAAACCAGACATACCTATATATGAGTCTTTATATCATCCGCAATATCCATGGGTTGGAGTTCTACATCAGATGAATGCAAAGAATGTTCTCTAGAGCAATTGAACAAAGAGCATATGAAGAGTAACCTCAAGACTTTGAGGCATACCAGAAAGAGACCCTTGTATGAAGATGGAAGAAAATAACTAGGTGGAGAACCTCCAGTGCACAGCAAAAGCGTGGTGAAGATTTCCTATAACAAGATATTGTATCAAGATGATTACTTAGAAGATCAAATCTCATGATAACAGAAGAAGTGCCACATGGATATGTTTTAGTTTTCCAACAATGATATATTTAATTGATCAGAGCTACATGAAGCCTTCAAAGAAGACCAGTGCTCCAAAACGAAGTACATTTGAAATCAAGCATTAAATTATCCGTGATGAAGTTCAGAAAGGAGAAAGAGGTTATCCAATACATATCTCCACAGATGAGCAAATAAACAGACATCTTGGTAAATCTTTTGTCCAAGATAAAAGAGTTTGCGTACTCAAGTTGGAGCTCGTGGAGACGACTTCCTTATTGAAAAAGGAAGAGATAATTCCCAAGTTGGGAGGGAGCACTGATATGTATTGACTTATGGACAGTCATTTTTCAGCGCGAAAAATGGTCCAGCATGAGCAGTTTCCTTTCCAGTTCAGAAAGTGGATTGAGATTTATGACGGATAGCAATTTCTCATTGTGGTTAACATGGGAAATGGTCCAGATTGTTGATGAATCATATACAGCGACTTCCCATTGTGTTTAACATGGGGAGTGGTATAGGGCAGTCTCTCTTCTTGAGGGTTACTCAAGAAGACTGGCCCGCCTCACCGGACAGCGATTTCTCATTGTGATTAACATGAGGAATGGTCTGTTTTGGACGTTGGTACAAGACAGTCTTTTCCTCTTGTGGTTAACAGAGGAAATGGTCCGAACAGTCATTCCTTAGGGTTTATACATTCTCTCCAAGGTGCACTTTGATTAGTGTAGGAGGAATGGCCCAAGGTGGGGAATGGTCCAAGCTCAGCAATCAGGGACAGGCATTCCTTAGGGTTTATACATTCTCTCCAGGGTGCACTTTGATTAGTGTAGGAAGAATGGCCCAGGGTGGGGAATGGTCCAGGTTCAGAAGATAGGACAACCATTCTTCCTTGCTTGAGAAGAATAGTCCAAATATCTCATTGTTCTACTCTGAGGGAAGATATTCTTTCAGATATCACAGATGTGAGTGAAAGATTGGCCTAGATGATTCAGTTTATATCATAACATTGTTTCTGTGCAGGTTGATATCAGATGATTGTTATGAAGATTATATGACAGTAGATGTATACTACTGTGGTGGATGTGTTCCACTATTCGTGACTATACGTTGTTGATCAAGTACTTGTGTGTTACTTGGTGTGGTAGTGTACCATTGGATTGTAGTTATGTACTACTATGGATAGACACAATTGTGTTCTATTTTTGTTTCGATTACCTTGAAGACTATCAACAGTATTGGAAATGATTATGAGTTAGATGGATAATCAAAGGACAGAGATTTCCCAGACTGAAAATGATTCAGAGCATTTACTCTTCTAGATTAGAAGAATGGCTCTCGTATCACTCCATCGAGTGAGCATCATGTCTGATTACTCAGATAGAGTATGGTTTCGAGAGATGATGCAGCTGATGACACTGATGAAGATGATGGTGCTCATGATCTAGTTATGATCTAGTCTATACAACTATGTTGATGCTACCGGGTGAATGGTGTGTTTTTGTGCTCAAGATCATTACCTGTAATACCTCCCTAGCTAGGAGGGAGCGTTGATATTATGGTAGCTGCGGGAGGTATTTACCTCCACGTGTAAACCTGACAAGGATAGAATACTCCGGGAAGCAAGAAGAAACCCTAATGAGTTGGCTAATAACCCTAGAAGACTTGTCGGCTCAAGAAGATAATTTATATTAGGTTATTAGCCTCCAAGAGAAGAAGTCGGCCAGAAATAATAATATATACTGAACAAACAGATACCCAGAATGAGAAGTCGGCCCAGGCAGTTAGCCAGAATTAGTATAAATACAGGAGGCCAGTTCTCATTCTGGCAGGTAGTCTCAGAATTGCAGAGCAGCAACTTGTGCGCACTACAGTGCCCAGTTTTGTGCGCGGGTTTGAGGAGAGCTGTCGGTGCAGGTGCTGCAGCTAGCAGTTACGTTTTGGCTTGGAATATCTCTTGGCTAGGGTTTGGACTATCTGATCAGCTCTTGTTGGTGCGTTATCCTTGGGGAAAGGTGCGCTACCCTTCGTTTGGCTATCTAGCCTAGAGTTTTCTTCTGGAGTGATTCTCTGTCAAGGTTAAGGTGCTCGGAGGGTGGCTTCGGCCTATGGTTGGGTGACAATAGAGATATTGTCAATGGTAAAACGAGCACATCCATTATATTCTAACAACTCTTATGTCATGGCATCTTGCCATACCTGCTAACATGTTGCTTCTCCATGACAAGAAGGTTCAGTATCAATGATGTGGCTCATGGCTGAAACATAGCTCGAAAATCTTTGTGGTCTCCTGCTCTCTCAGAATGTACCTCGAGGAGCTGCATGTCCCTTTGCCTCCTGCAGAGTCTGTCGAGCCCAGGAAGGCCTTTTATGGCCTACTGCAATGTCTCTGGGAACATCAACTGGAGCTACTGGATCAACTGGATCAATGATTGTCTCCCTATGAATTGTTGAAGGGGGAGAAGGTATTGTCTCGCTGTCAATCTCCATCTGAGATTCTCTGGATCTTCGAAAGGCTATTTCTTCCTCAAAGATGACATCTTTGTTCACCTCAATCTGTCTCTAACCAGGGATGTAGATCCAATATGACTTTAAAGATTCATTGTACCCTACAAGTGTACCCTTTCTGCCTAAAGGGTCTAGCTTGGTCCTCTTCTCCTTGGGTATATGAAAGTATACTGGACACCCAAATACCCTGAAGTGTCCAACCTCAGGCTTCACTCCGGTGAAAGCTTCTTCGGGAGTCATGTTCATCAAAATCTGATGAGGACTCCTATTCTGAACATACACTACTGTCACGGATGCTTTTTCCCACAGAATCATCGGTAGATTCTGATCATGTATCATCGCTTTGGTTGCCTCAATGATGGTTATGTTCTTCCTCTCTGCAACCCCATTTTGTTGAGAGTTATAAGGAACGGTGTACTCCCTCTTGATCCTTGCCTCAATACAGAAATCACTGAAATCCCTAGAGGTGTACTCTCCTCCATTATCTGATCTCAGCACCTTGATCCTCCTCCCGGTCAGGTTCTCAACCTGAGCTTTAAATTCTAGAAATCTTGCAAGGACTCCATCCTTGGTCTTCAAGAAATAAATCCACGTCTTCCGAGAGTGATCATCGATGAAGAGCACATAGTACAAATATCCGTTCAAGGAAGCAACAGTCATGGGTCCACACACATCTGAATGTATCAAGTCCAAGATCCCCTTGGATCTATTGTCACTGCTCAAGAAGGACCCCTTGACATTCTTGCCAAGAGCACAACCTCTACAAACACCATCATGCTGAACATGTATCTTTGGAAGGCATGTTACCATCTTCCCCAGAACGAGAAGGGCTCTATAATGGATATGAGCAAGTCTCCTATGCCATAGCTCGCTCAAGCTGATAGTATCATGTAACAGAGCTTGGACTGGTTAGACAGTCAATCTGTATAAGTTGTTTTCTCGAACACCAATCACTTGGGCAGAATTCATATGTGAGTTCTTGTGCCATGCAAGAAATTTTCCTTCAGAGAAGGTAACCTTGTAGCCTTTATCCTCTAAGGCAAAAACAGAGACAAGGTCCCTTTTCATCCCAGGTACATATAGTACCTCACTCAACTGAAGGGGTATGTCAAAATCTAGTTGAAATGTAGAAATTCCAACCCCTTTCACAGTATATCTAGCATTGTCTCCAAGTACAACATGTAGACTGCACTCTTTCTCAACAAGGTCCATCAAATGATCTTTATATCCGGTCAAGTGCCTATAGGCACCACTGTCAATTAGCCAAATATAACTATCAGTAGGAACCATACCTGAGAGTGTTGATATGAAGAAGAAGGCTTCATCTTTTATGTCTTCATCTCTCTGATGTGGCTCTGGATCAACATCAACAGTGGAGGCAAGTTGTCTTCCTTTCTTCCCGGTAGGACAATTTCTCGCAATGTGTCCATACTTGTCGCATCTAAAACACTGAATCTTTGAATTGTCCTTTTCTTTTGTTCGTGACCTGAAGCTGATGAAGTCTTCTTGTCTTTCAATGCTTTGTTGAAACTTCTTCTATTTATTCTTTTCCCTTTCTTTGTATGAAAAGCAAGAGCATGATTGTCATCATGAGGGGAGTCTTGCACTCCTCTGCCTATAAGTCTGATTTCCTCCTGGGTACAGTCTATCCGTAGACGATCAAAATTAGGTAGTTCTGCTCTGCCACTGATACTTTGAAGAAATGGTTCCCAATGTCTTGGAAGAGCATTGAGAGTAGTCAAGACAAGCTCTCTGTCTGATATGGTTTCTCCAATGGCACCCAGCTGATCTCTGATCTCTGAAATCTTCATGAAGAAGGTAGCAACAGTGTCAGCATTTGTCATCTTGATATGTTGAAGCTGACTCTTCAATGTAAGAGCTCTGAGGGTGTTGGTACTCTCAAACATATTCTTCAATACATCATACATCTCATAAGTTGTCTTCAAGTTGGCAATACGAGGTAGGAGATCATCTCTTACTGAATAGATGATTATCTTCCTTGCTTTGACGTCATCTTCCTTCCACTCTTCCTTTTCTTCATCGATAGTTGTTTCTGGTAGATTCTTTTGTATCACACTCAATAGATCATCCTCTTCCAGGGTAATCTGTAGTCTTGATTTCTAGGAACTGAAGTTGCTTGATCCATCAAGCCTATCTTCCACCAAAGTTATGTTCCACATGATTTGCAGATTCTTCCACAAACCTTTAGCAACTAGGTTAGGAAACCTAGCGGCTAGTCTATGCTAGCAACCCTAGGTTTCGTTGGACTTGTGACTGCCAACAATAAGCCTTGAAAGTCAGAAGAACACTGGTAAGCTTGAAAATTCCTTCAATGGGTTGTAGAAACCCTAAAAGAGAAATTTTTGCAGAAACCCTAGGGCCAAAAATCAAAAGTTCTCTGATTTGCAATCTGAGAGTCTTTGGAGGTGCACTGAAAGAGGTCGTACACTTCTATGCAAGAATTAGCCCCAACGCTCAAGTATAAAGTGTTGAAACTGGCAAAAGGAGGAAGGTCGTACTTTTTCCAGAAACCCTAGGGGGGTCATACTTTTCTACAATTGGGAGGCGACAGCTTGCTAGAAACTTGTGCAATGGTTTCTTCAATAACTCTGCTCTGATACCAAGTTAAGTTTTAAGATGATTGGCTCAAGCATGAGGTTTATTTCATTTAGCATGTACTTGAACCATAAACAATGTAGCAACACCATACACAAGTGTTGCAATAACCAAGATCACAAGAAGAATAACCATGCACAAGAACACAAGAAGTATCCTGGGAAAACCCTTCTCAAACAAGGAAAAAAAACCCAGCAATCCTTTGCTATATTCTCAAGAGAAGATCCCCCACACCATAGACCTAGCACACCAGAGGGTGCTTACCAAAACCTGGAAACTTGCGCCCTAGAAAGATGTGCACTTCAGTCGTACATGCACTAGCTGAAATTTCCAAATGACAAGTGAGAGTGTGTAATCCTCAATGGGGATTCACCTCTATTTATACAAGACTTGACACAACAAAAGGTACGTCTATTGGTACAATAGGGCCGACCTCAATAACTCAATAATATAATTAATCATTATTCAAATATTAATTGTCTTTCACAGTGGTGGGGCCGACTTGTACCCTTTACATCACAAATTAGGGTTACAAGTAAATCTTACTCTCAGACAATATAGCAAGGATCTCAAACGTCCATTAGTGCTCATCCACTAGGGACACGTCCACCTGTGCTCAGCCACAGGGACGTCCTACTCAACAGATCACTCAACCGAGTCCATAGGAGTACCATCTGGAGTACCATCTCAAGCCGACTCAACTGAGTCCACAAGAGTACAAGGCAGGAGACCATCTCAAGTTGACTCAACTCAATCCAGAGGAGTACAAAGCAAGAGACCACACGTCATAACAACTCAGTCCAGAGTCTAATGCACACCCATCACATGGGCACACCCAACACTTGGGCTTCCTCACACGGATGTCTCAACTCAATCCAGAGAAGAACGATCTGGAGGATGTCTCATGAAGCTGCAATCAACAACACATTTTGACACTTATCCCCAATGCTAAATACCAACATCCACATCTAAAGAACATAAAACAAAAGGGCAGATCCCATAAAACAATCCATTCTCATAGTCAATGCCACTTGTTACAACAGAATCTAGCACCCACAAAAGTGCAAAGTCCCAAGCACCAAGGAAAAAGTTATAGACTCGAGGTAAAAGGAACTAGGGTTGATAAATTTCACCTTAAGTGTTTGCTGAAAATAGGTGTGGAAAGCTAGTCTTGGAGACTTGGAGTTGCTTCTCACCATAAAAATATGCAGGTGCTGATTTTAGCTGAATTATTATTCCAATTCAACAACTAGATTTGATATATGAAGGAAAATAATACAGAAATAAAACAGCAAATAGATCATTAGGGATAGGTTCCTCACATTGACTATTCCAAAATGAAATGGCCTTCATATAAGTATGATAGCAAGATAGTTTATACAACACATTAACAACAAAATTGAAGAGCATAACAAGACCATACAACCAAATAAAGAAATACCTCACTTCTACATTAGTCTTCAAGGGTTTGATATACAAGAGAGTTCAATCCATCATCATCTTCAAGGTCCTACTCTATCTCCTATCACTCCAAGCTCCTACTCTATCTCCTACACTTCTCAATCACAAGCCATATCACTTCACTCCCAATCCCAATCCTTGAATCTAGAGAAAAAACCTCTTCATATAGAGGGATTTTCATCTCTTACAATAAAATACAATATTTGCTAACTAACTCCATGACAAGTCAAACAATAATAAAGTAGTGTAGTTACGACAACCTCCAAAAATAGCAAAAGAAGGTGGGGTGCATCATCTAAATGAGTGGTTGACCATGTCAAGTGCTCCATCAAATCATAAAATAATGTCTCAATGGTGCGCCCTCCAAGATGCATGATCAAGAATACATTAAAATACTCCCACGACATAGAAGAGAGTGCTCCATGGTCCACCTAGAAGAAGTCTCCAAGTGCACCCTCCAAGATGTATGAATGAAGAAAACAATATAATATCCTCCAAAGGAGAACTTGCTCCTCAAGCAACTCCTCAAAATAGCAAATTTGGTCCACAAGGTGCATGAACATGTGTGCAATAATAATCCTCCACACATGTGAATCTCAAGGTGGGTTGCTCCAACCAATTCATGAACAAGTGTGCAATAAAGGCTCCATAAGGCGAGGCATGCCACTAAGAGGAGAAGTGGACTTATAATAGTTCAACCATATGTCAAAGATAACAACTAGGGCAAGGGCACCCTCCCAACAAACTCCATAGCACAACCTCCAATGTATAACAACCCTCAAAAAATGTGCAAGGAAGGAGTCAACAACAATATAATAATCATCCACATGCATAGTAATAATAATGCTCAACTAACTCCATGTAGGTGTGTCCTAGAAAGGTGTGCCAACCTCCTCACATGTGAACTAAAGCAGGTCACTCTACCACCAAAATCCATAGAAAAGTGTGCAAAGGTGCCAAATAGGTGAAGCACTCCACATGCAAGGCTGGTCAAATGTCTTGGGACCTTCAACAACCTCCCAAAATAGAAGATTCTCCATGTGTGCTTTCTCCAATGTGCGACCACCTCAAAGTTGACCATGTTAACTCCCCAATAAATAATAAAATATGCTCCAAGGTGGTTACAATTCCTCAAAGCTTGTGCAAGCGGATAGATCCAATGAAAGTAAGGATTCAACAACCCTATCCACTCA
Source organism: Picea engelmannii (assembly GCA_009831015.1). Classification (NCBI taxonomy): domain Eukaryota; kingdom Viridiplantae; phylum Streptophyta; class Pinopsida; order Pinales; family Pinaceae; genus Picea; species Picea engelmannii. The sequence continues at coordinate 113,386 of ML821045.1, read as the reverse complement.
TTGAGTCAACAAGAAACCCAACCAATTCCCAAGTCCAAGGGGATGGCCCCTCCACTCAAACAAAATAAAATAAAATATAGTGATCTGCCTCAACATGCGTGCCAATAAAGGGGTGCACTCCATCAAAGTGTTGTACCATGTAAAATAAGTTGTATCTCGTAGCAAAACCCCACCATGGTACCAAGACAAGAATAAAACATTAGCCTCAACCTAGGCTTGAGCCTAGGGCACACCACCAACAAGGGACTATTACATCATTATTACATAATTAAGCCTTAGAAAAGGCTAGATCACCATGAAAGCCCATGTAGTACCTTCCTTTCGAAAATAATACACATCAACAAGGGTACTTACATCATAAAATACACATCCCCTTTAAGTGATGTCTAGAAATGTTACAATGTTATTAAGTTATATCACCTAAGAAGATCCCACCAAGGAAAAGTGCATCACCACACCACATCAAACACGATAGGCAAAGGAACATAGAAAGGTTCTAACTCCTAGTGATACATCAAGTATGTCTCCACCACACATTCAACAAGTAGGGACCATGTAGAACACCCCTTCCTACTGACAAACCAACAACATAACACCATCATACATAGTCACTAGGATGCTCCAAAATATGACACATGAAGTAGCAAGCATCCATATGTCAAGAGAGTGATCCATCAAGCATAGGTATGAAAGTAACACTAAACCACAAAATGACCATCCACCATAGAGAAGTGAATCTCCTCCACCAAAGATCTCCATCAAATAATCCATTGTCAATAAGAGAAGAAGCTCCATGAAGGTGTGTAC
>ML821045.1:72256-84585 GCA_009831015.1 Picea engelmannii | reverse complement strand
CGGACCCCAAAATGCCTCTCAATAATCCCTGTACTCGCTATAATCTCCAACTGGCTACCTTGGTCATCATAACATTGTGTAATATAATGATGTCCCAAAGTGGGGACATTACACATCCCGATGCTTCATCGAGCTTCATCTTCATTCTACAACAACCCTACAGGCACAGAGTAGACTAGTGCACACTTTACCAGGGAGGTGTGTAGGGTTTGAGGGCACAGATTGGGGTCGCTAGGCCCAACCAAGGCAAATTAGGCAGAATCCTTCTGACCCAGTGAAGAGGAGACTGAGGCACTTCCATTGGGACAGTTATCATAGCATTCCACCGGGTAAAACATCAAAATCGTGATACCCAACTGAGGGAAGTGCACAGGGGTTGAGGGAATCCATTTGAGGTTCTGGTAGATCACCAGACGGTTAGATCTACAAGCAATAGATGGGGGAAGTGTACTAGGGAGCAGGGCGACCATTCTGAGACAGTTTTCAAGCCAATCCGACGAGTCTAGCCACCAGGGCGAGATTTCCAGTCTTCAGTGGCAGTTGTCGAGGGTATTTCAGGTTGCATGCAGCAAATTTGGTCACACATGCAATGGATCTTCAGTGTCGACCATAGATCCACCTATCTCTGTTGTTACGGGCACTTTCTTTAGTGTTTTGCATTATATTCCAACTAAGGTCATTCTCTACGAGATCTAGCTGAGGTTATTTCCTTTATTTTCCTGCATGCTATATTGAATTCTTGTTATTTTACTTAATAAAGCTATCGAGTTGTTCTTGGTTCCAAAACAATTGCATGCATGATATAAACGTATAAATACCACAAAACCGCAGCCAGAAACCTTTTAAAACACATCCAACAACCCTCAGAGTATCAGATCTGCAACCAGATCACCAGCGTAACAGTAAATATCCAGATCCGAGGGATTTGGGATATTTCAGTTTGCAGGTCATAGCTCTTCAAATCTTTTCCCCCACACGTCCGACCGATCCCGGCTTATACTTAGTCGTTTCTCTAGTTTTCACCGCAGGTCCGCGGGTTTTTGATTGACTCCAATATTTCTTGACACACATCCGATCCTCCACGGGTAATATGTGTCTCATCTTGTCACTCTCCCCAAAGTACATTTGATGCAAATATTACGGAAGATAACAAGTGGTTAAAATATTAAAAGGTTGTTATATTTGGCGACCTTCTCGAGACAATTCTCCATCAATTCAAATTTAATTCATATTAATCATTCCTTCGAAAGAAGAGTCTCAAGGTATATTATGATAAAAAGGTTTACTTTGAAATTAATCTTTTTAAAGTGATTGTATATTAGTCTGCCAATTTCATCATGCATGACACAAAGAAGAAGAGAACAGTTCTGCAGGTATACTCTAAACTCATTTGGGCAGGAGGATTAGAGATTCCAGTGGTCAAGATCATACTGGTATTATTCATCATTACCACTGACGAAGAGGAATGTGAACCAAGTTTGGACATCAAGGATTGCTTTAGCAGGTTGTGTACCGGAAGTTTTCGATTTCAAAGAAATAGTTTCCTAGTGCGTGGACAAATACGATAAAAACAAGAGGATAATTCAACTTCAAGGAGAATCCCCTATTTCTCTAGCACCTTCAGTCTTCAAGAAAATGCTCAAACTCCCAGAGCCGACAATTACATTCAAAGGAGATGAAGCTAAGAATTTCCTGAAGGAAAGAGATAGTGGATTGGAGCTTCTGCAAGAATATCTCAAAAACCTGGCAACGATACCAAAATATTTATCCAACATCCAAGTCAGTTTGTTAAAAAAACCCTTATCGAGAAATAGCATGGCTTTTCACCAAAGTAGTTGGTCAAGAGTCTATGACTACCATTCCCCGACTAGCTTTGTATATCTTACATTTTACAGTTCACGAGAAAGTAGTTTTTGACTAGGCGAAGATTATTTCTACAGAAATATCTTTTCAATTATCAAACTTCAAGAAGAACAAGAATGTAATGTACAATATATATAATGTAACATACAATACATATAGATATATATTGTATGTTACAAATAAATTTTACATATCTTCATATCTAATCTTCACCATCACTTACTGTCATGTTTTCAAGGGTTTAAATTTGGAAAAACGAGTCAACTGTAAATTGACCCAGTACAGATGTGGTACCCAACCTTATGGAAACAGAAGGCTACGTATCATTTCTATGAAGTTCATAATGCATTTTTGTCTTCTTTCAAAAAACTTATCTTTGGGTCAAAAACATCGAGACTATCTTTAGAAGCAACAACTTTCCTGAATAAGAAAGGAAGCATGGAAGCCATGGAGTACTATAGTGTTATCAGAATTTATTGTTCTCAAGAAAAACCTTTGTATCTCTCATATTATGTATCAGATAAGATATTTGTTGTAGAGGGATGCAGACAATAGAAATTTTGGGCTCATTTCTTTCATGATAAAAGGAAAAAGCAATTGATTCCTCTGCCTTGGAGAATTGGGGAGATTTTGTTGAGAAATATTTCAAATATTGATGAATTTTCAATACAATTTGATCAGTATAACTTAAAATTAGCAGATGAAATCAAAGGGTTCGACCCTAACCACTTGTTTACGTGATCATATGACATCTGTCGGCTTTAGTAGCTCACTTGCTAATTCATTCCAATTTGAAGAAGAAGAAGGCGACAGCCAGGATCCTCAAGCAATGTTTGTTGAAAAGAAACAAGAGGATATTGAGACTGTTATTAGCACTACAGACTAGCATAGACAAAGGGGAAGAGTTGTCAAAGAAAGGAGTACTCGTTCTCCTAATGTATCTTAAAGAAGCGGCCAACCAAAGCCAAGTTCTCAATCAGCAGCACGGGAACAAAAGAATTCTTCAGTAGACAATTATGATGATGAAGGAGATCAAAAACCTCCTAAGGGAAGTCTGGAGCGACCCCATAAACTTCCAGTAACCAATAAAAGGAAAAGACAAACAAACAAAGAAGGAAGAAATGAGGATGCACCTGAAGACAAAATTATTCTTGAAGATATGGACCTGGATCTAAATATTGAAGATATAGAATTTCCTGATGAAGAGCAAAGAATTCAAGAAAGCAAAGAAATTGCAGCAGAATTGGCAATGCAGGAACCAATCTTCTTTGAAGAAGAAACCTTGACTTTGCATAGTGCTCTGTTCGACAAGAGTACAAAGAAATTGGTCTTTGAAAGGATTCATTCAAAAAATAAAAAAGTTCAAGGAAAATCTAGTCCAGAATTTGACCTCAATGGGGTTCCACCTTCTATAATTGTACAGATCCACGCAGTTACAGGGGAAGCCCTTAAAATTTTTGTTAATGAAATGGAGAATAAAATTGCTACCTTGAAAGATAGAATTAAAGAACTAGAAAGTGTTATGATGCCTCCACCCATATTTGCTAGCCCAATTGCTACAATTCAGCCCTGGAAAAGCTTTGACGGAACACCAGAATCCAGTTCAAGATTGAGAGGAACATCAAGCTTACTTGTTGTCAGAAGATATATCGGAGAAAATATTAAGAAAAGGATGTCTCTTATTCTTGAGACATGGAAATTGGCGAACAATTTTATTTCTTTGGGATCTAGAATCACAAATTTGAGAGAATATCTATAAAGAAAACCTCGAAAATGATGAGGAATTTTATAAACGAGTTGTTACCACCTTTGTTATGAAAGTTTCAAATATGAGTGAGTTGAAAAGAAAAGAAGAAGACTTGCCATCCCATGTTTGTATTAAACAACTCAAAGCATGTTGGATTAAAAGAATCAAGTGTTTAAAAGAAATATTGGTTGATTGTGACACAAAGGGAGAATCGTATCTAAAGTTAATTGAGTTGGATCTAGCTGAAAGAACTGGAGAAGTTGATGACCCAAAGATAATTTTAAATTCTATATTTATGACAAAGGAACAATTTCAAGAAAAATTAAAATTATTAAAATCTGCATCAACCGAGAGGTTTAATAGTTTCACTAAGTATTTAGAGTTAGAAATTGAAAGTTGGTTAGTAAACTATGTGAACAAGAATGAAGACATTGAAGATACTTTACATCAGCTCTCAATTGATTTCCAAGATCTGGAAAATCCGTTGTTTGACCTAAGAGTAAGGCATGAGATAATTGTTGCGCCTATGAGAGATTATATTGAAAATTGGTTAAAGAATGCCTTAATAAAAATAACTGAACCGGATCAAGAAGAAGCAATTACAACCGGTCAAGGAATCCTGACCAAGGAGAATACAAAAGGCACCTCGACAGGCAAATAGAGTGAGAGAAAATCCATCAAAGTTCAGCCATTTTCCACTTTTCTTTTCTGGTCCACGGGAGCCCCATCCCAGTCCATTTGGACAAATGTTATTTTATTTATTGAAAAACTGACTATTCAAAATATTATTTTTTAACTCCCAAGAGAACTATTTTGGGGTGTAATTTCAATGATATCTTAAACTCTGAGATAATGAGCATGAGATGTTTGAAGTGCACCTATCATATTCCCTCTTATTTTGAATGAAAAACTCTTTTAAAGTTCTCTCAATTGTGGACCCGTGTTATTCCTTCTTATGATTGTGATCAAAATTTATGATACTATGATGGATGTGAGAATTATATTATTTTTCATATAATGGTTATTTCTTTTATGTACAATATTCTGTATATATTGTATTTTAGTCTCTAAAATATTCCTGGTCCTCTTCTCAGGAATTTTCTTTGTGAATATATTATTTTTCAATCATTAGTATTTTGTATTTTGTTGAACGATAAAGATTGGGGTTTCTTCTCAAGCATACACTATTTTAATATTTCAAGTATCAAGATATATCTTTCAGAAAATACAGAGGAGTACCACCTCTATTAAAAAGCAGGGGGATATTTTATCCTCATGAGGGTGTTGTTTGGATCTTAACCAATCTAAACATCAACAAGTCTCCATATAAATTCTAACAATCATCATCCCAACTATGTTACTATAGTGAAAACTCTCATCTCCTTGGCTGTCCTTAAACAGATTTAAACATTCATCTTCTTTCAAGGGTTCATTTCCAATAATTTTCGCTTCCAAATCCCTAAAAGATGAAGCACTAGATGCAGATATTTGGAAAGGAAAACAACTCATTGATCACTTGTTTTCGTCACAAGAAAAATCCTCTTCTAAATCTGAAATATCATGCAACAACGGACCAAGAGATGAAGGTTGGTCCTCCTAGGACCCCTCATCACAAATATCACAAAAGCTATCAGGAACATAACCACCCTTCCAATGCATGCAAAATAAATGTACAAATCTCACAAATAAAGAGATTGTATTTTTCTTGTCTAAATCCATGAACTAATCCATATCATCATCATCAAAAGTAGATACAGAGAATTTCATCATTACATCCTCGTGATCAATACCAAGATCCAAAATTACTTTAATGAAGGATGTAACATGTCTTATTGCTGAATCTTTATGTCCATGGACACTCGAGCCATACCCATCAAACTCTTCAAAAATAACATCATCAAACTCAAGTGGATATCCTGGAGGCTGGAATATTTGAAAAACGGATACAAATCTGGATATAAATTTGCCATATTTCTTCAATATAAAGAGTTGAAATCTGAAAATGCATGCATACTGTTACCCCTCATGTTGTATGAGGATATTTTCAGATGTCTATGACAGGTTATGATTGATATCCATTTGGGTTTGAGCAGATATAGGGGATATTTTATGGACACACACACTTCCACTGGAATTACCCTTATGCTAATTCAATTATCTTCATGGTAATGTAATTACTGACTACAGCTCAACTATGGGTGTTGTGGTGTCTAGAGGGAGGTGGGAGTGCAAAGATTTATATTTATATCCCCAGTTTTCCAATATCAGCACCAGTATTCCAGTGATGTGATATTTCAGAAGCATTTTCATAGCTGAATTACTTAGGCACTTAGGGGGGAGATATGTATAGGTTTTATTTTCGAAAAGAAGAGGAGGCATAAATGTTCTTATTTTTCAGAATATTTATTATCTCAACAATATAATTTCATAAGATATTTTTATTTCCAACGGTTCCAGTCTTTTTTGAAAATGGAAACCCCTTAAGGCAGTGAAAAAATGAGAAACAAAGCAGCTCCAGGATAACAGTGACAAAAACTGATTCTGAAATTATTATTCTAAGTTGTTGAATCTATAAGACATAAGGGATTCATTGTAGATGTAGCTCAATATGGATCGTTCTCCAGTGATTTGGGAATTTGGGAATTGCACTGATTCCGGAGTTCGGGAAATCAAAGAGGTTGGGAACTTGGGAACACAGAGAGTTGCACTAATTGGGGAATTTGAAAATTCAAGGAGTTCAAGAATTTGGGAATTCAAAGAATTTAGAAATTCGCGAATACTACCCCTATTAGGGTGATGAGACAATTTTATGGACCACCTACATGGTGAAGTTACTTGAGAATAATTTTTCATTTTATGTTTTTGTTGTACTTCTTGATATTGTAGCGTTAAGAGGGGGTGCTGGACTATAATGCTCCAATAGTGTTTATAACCTAATGTAAAAGTCATGTTCATATATGTGACTAATAAATTGAGAATTAGATATTATTAAATAAGGTAGCAAATTGTACTGGTAGCACGACTACCTAGCAATTGACATAAAAGGAGATCAACTTCATTGTTCATTTGACTTCGTTGTAATTACTAATAAAAGCATATATTTTCCATGAGTCAGTTTCTATCATGTCTCCAATCTTTCTTGTGCGCTTAAAACTTTAACAACATTAAGCATTTTCGGGCAAATATAATGGCCCAGCAGTGACACCCTGTGCTTTCCTACTGGGCCCACATATTTCCCTTTTTATTTCTGCTTTTTATAAGAAAAAACAACGAGTTCGTTTTTTAAATTCAGCCCAGATGATTTTTTGAAAAATCCATTGGAGATACTCCTCATCAGGTCGGGGGACATCCCCAGAAGATGGGGACATTTCTGTCTCAGGACACATCCCCTGGGGCAGGGAACACGTCCCCATGCAACACATGCATATGTACTCTTACATGAACATGATTGTACAAGATGTTGATTGTAAGAATTTGAAAAGTAATGTACCTTAATTGGAGTAGATATGACAATGGTCCCAAAGACCACAGTTATTGAAGAAATGATGTGTTTGGATATTCTAATCCTAACAGACCAAGAGCAGATTTTGTTAATTGTAGTTTTCAACAAGAATCCATCACCTATGCAGCAAACTTATTTATCCTCTTTACATTTTCTCATTTATATCAGGACTACTAGATTAGAGGAAACAAACACACAAATTTTACCTGTGATGAAGCTTTTTGTACCATCAATGGGATCTAAAACCCAAATGTATTCTGCATTTTCTTCTTTGCTTGTCCATCCGTTCTCCTCCCCAAATCTGTTAAGGACATCCTTTAGAATCTCTATTTGAGAAAAAAAAATCAGATTCTAAAGCTGCCAACAGTGAAAAACACATTTAAAGGGTAGATTCCTACCAGTTAAGACTTGAAATTTAGCTAATAAGCTAATTAGCCCACTATTACTACTATTATTATCAATAAGACTGCACCAAATGAGACATGTTCCTACTATTTTTGTAAAGAGTTAATTTAACATAAATAAACAGATGTAGGGATCTACAAGAATAAAAGAGCTAAATATTCTTTTGTAAATACTCTAGGTGTCATACATTGCATGTGTTGGAAAGTGTTCAGAAATTATAGCACGCATCACTTCTTCAGCAGCTCGGTCTGCTATCGTAACAGGGCCTGCATAGAAGAGAAAAACGATCAGGAAAGTCCCACAAATTCAGCACCTTAATTGCCATGGTGCCTTGAATTTTCAAGAAAAATGCCATCACCATAAACAAAATCCAAAAACAAAGGGAAAGTCCAACATGAATTTCAAATAAAGTAAAGACAAACATGTCACTACATCTACAGAATAGATAACATAAAATAAAACATCCTCAGAATTCATAAACCCTCAGCAAAATATGAAAAGTAGAAAATTCTACATTTGAGGTTCTCTCTCTCTCCCCGCTTTCTCTCTCTCTGAGAAGGTGCATCTCTGAAGCCTGAAAACCACAGTGCCTTTTGCCGCCTCCTGTATCATCACAGTCTACAAGGAATTCTATGTTCTTGTAGCCAACAAGCTCTATGGCAACCAAAGACGGAGAAGAAAGTGTCACAGTCCACATGCTGTCACTTCAAGTGGATTTGTTCTGAAAGATCATTGTCACCTCATTAGAAGGAGGAGAAATCAGTTCCTCAAGTTTAGGAGGATTGAGCTCTTATCCACCCTTCAATTCTCTCGTAACACCTTTTGGAAGGACCTTCTGCCCAAGAAAGCTCCTCCCTCCAACCTTCGTCCACATACCTGGATGTGACATGCTAAGACGAACAAAGTTCCTCATGCACAAATAATCCAAAATATCTGGAATATAGTAATCAAATCCATACAGACAAATATATATAATGTATAAGAATGAATAGTAAGATGATTACAAATGAGAATGAGGGCTCGCTTATATACCCACGCAGGGGTGCCCTTAACCAATAGTCATGTCCTTTGAGACATGTCCTTTCATTATTAATAATTATTATTTATTAATTATAATTTAATTATTATGTTATTAATATCTACTTTATATGTATATTTATGTTCATAACATTGCCTTCCCCTTAAAAATGCTTTGTCCTCAAAGCATACTTTATGGAAGACTTATCTCTTGTAATTATTGTCTCCCAATTCTTCACTCTTGAGTTAGTAATCGTTGAGGACATACAATAGGATCTTCTAAGCGCTGAGCAGAACTGTCGAATTGTAAAGGGGTGTGCCCATCCTAATTCGATCTTCTGCGGATTTGGGTTTTTCTAGGGTTCTTGGAAAGAACTTGATACATTTCTACTCCCATGATAGCTTCTATTTTGACCCGCACTTGTAGTGGAAGTAATATTCTTCGACATAGCGGTTATTTGTTTATGTTGATACATTGATTGGCTGAAGTATCGGCTTTTGTGATTAGGATGTCGATAAGGAATCCTTGCAACTTGATCTTTACTTCGTATACTTGTAGCTTTTTCTTGATTAACTTTTGGAATTGAGTCTTCTTCATACCCGTGGATTTTTTCTACTTCGACATTTGAAGACCTCTTTACATGAGTTGTAAGGTTGACTAGATATGTATTAATTCCTTTATCCAGATTTGGGATTTTTACATCTAAAGACTTCTCTAGCTCCATAGGTTCAGTCATTGTCTCTTTATCAACTATTGATGTTTTGCGATCTAGCTCTTCTTGTAAAGACTTCTTAACATGCTTAAGTCTTTTAATTTGTGTTAGTAAATCCTGATTATGTTGTTTTAATCATAAAAGTTCTTTTTTATCTTCTGACTTGTCATCTTTATTTTTTGATTCTAGATTCTCCTTTCTTTCATCCTTTAAGATTTTAATTTGTTATAGTAAATTTTGATTAAGGTTCCTTAGGCAGGAGCATTCTTCCTTTTCTTTGGTTAATTTCTTTTTGAGAACTTGATTTTCTTGTTCCAACTTTTGAAAACACTACTTCTTCTCCTTGGACTTCATGATTTTTGCAAGTAGTTTCTGATTATGATTTCTTAGGCAGGAAATCTCTTCTCCTTTTTCAATGATGATCTTGTCACATTATTTATGTCGATCTTGCAACTTTTCTATTGACTTCTAGTTATCTTGAAGGATCACCTCTGATATATCCTTCAGGTCTTCTGATGATGGAGCTTATGAAATCAAATTCATTGTAATGTCCTGTAATGTGATTTTCTTCTTCTTATAAGAAAATGTCAAAAAAATTCTCCTTGTGTTGAAAATAAAAGTACCCAATGTATCTACCCAAGTTGACCCTAGAATTATATCAACAATGTCTTGATACATTGATACCACATTGAATTGACCTATGAATTTGTAATCACCAATAGATAATTGTAGGTTCTTAATTTCATATTTCTCATCGGAAAGACACGTGTCATTTTCAATTATATTTGGTTTTAAAACCATTAATTGGTTCACCAGGTCAACATTAATGTGATTTTTCCTAGCGTTCAGGCAAATAGCGACGTTGATATTTTTTCCTTGAATAATCCCATTCACTTCTAATAAGGGATCCGCATATTTTTTATAAGTATGAGGGAATCTTCCTTGTTTTTCACCACGAAACTCCATTTATATAATTATATGTTTGAACCTTGAAATGTAATAATAATATATATTACTTTTCTTCACCCTTCTTTTCTTTTTATCTTCACTTTCCTCTCTCCAATAATATTATATATATATATATATATATTTCCTTTACACCTTTTTTTATACTTTATGAAATTACTTTATATCCACTTTAAGTAACCTTTTTTTTATATACTTTATAAAAGTACTTTTATATTAAGTGATTTAATAGTGTCTTAATTAAATACCCTTTTAAAAAGATCACCTCACTATATACGTTTACTTCTCCTTTATCCACAAATAATATATAAAGCTATGCACTTTTTATAACTTTGAATATGGCCTTAAGATTATTTTTATAATATCCTTTCCATAATTAATTTGGATGTACAAGGTATGAGGTCTTTTTTTTTTAATAATTGGTCCTATTTTTATAATATCCTTTCCATAATTAATTTGGATGTACAAGGTATGAGGTCTTTTTTTTTTAATCATTGGTCCTTTGTCTTGTTTTTACTTCTTGTAATTTCTTTTAATGGTGTCTCTCTTATTCTTTTTGATATACCTTGTTTTTTTAATAATTTTTTTGTAATATATTATATATATATATATATATATATATATTACTTGTCTTACAAAATTATTTTTTTAAAGGCACCGTTAAATACTCTTTTTATTTCTTCGCTTTTATTTTAAAAACTTCAAATACTCTTACGTAACTTCAATTACTCAATAATAAGTCACCTTTTTACACTTTGTGGTAACTTTAATGAAAGATCATTTTTCTTTTTTAACAACCCCACTAAAATATATTTTCTCTTAATAATAATATATTTTCTTTTAAAATAAGATATTAATATTATCTCTTTTCCTGGGCCCTTTTAATAAACATAGTAACTTTTTTTTTAATGAATGATCGCGACCTTTGACTTGAGGTTTCATTTGGGATTCCATTTTTTACTTCTTTAACTTATATACTTCACTTTTACTCCTTGTAAAGTTATGGAGATGCACCTTTTACTCCTCCAAACTTCTTGGTAATTGTTGGTAAACTAAGTATTACGCTCCCGGGTAGTATTTCACCTTTGTATTTAATAGTTTGACTTTATAATTTTCTTATGAAACTTTTATATTGAAACACTTTGATTTTATTTATTTTTTCCTTTTATTCATAAACTGGTTCGTACGTATTTTGAATTTGCAGTGAAATATCTTCAACTAAATTCTGAGTTTTTATATGGCCAAAGGCTTAAGTTGGTCAAAGACCCCGACTTCAGAGAAACTCTGAAAAAAAAATTGTTGACCAGCAACCAGTAATCAGCAGAATGCCCAAGAAGGGGCTCTGATACCAAATGAGACGTACAAAGTTCCTCATGCACAAATAATCCAAAATACCTGGAATATAGTAATCAAATCCATACAGACAAATATATATATATATATATATATATATATATATATATATATATATATATATGAATAGTAAGATGATTACAAATGAGAATGAGGGCTCGCTTATATACCCACGCAGGGGTGCCCTTAACCAATAGTCATATCCTTTGAGACATGTCATTTCATTATTAATAATTATTACTTATTAATTATCATTTAATTATTATGTTATTAATATATATTTTATATGTATATTTATGTTCATAACACGTGCATTAATAGTCTACAATGTCCTGGCAAATCTCATGTACATGTTTTTTTCCTTCACACTTCTTGTCATTTTCTCCACCCCCGACATCATCCAACATGCTATTTCTAAGTTGAGTACTTGCAAATGGCAATTTCTAAGTTAGAGTACTTGCAAGTGGCGAATGGTAAAGAATTGGATCGGTAACAGCATCAACCTAACCAAATGCTTGTAGGTATGGATGATAATTGTTATCCCCATTTTGTGGATAACTAAGGAGATTATGTCTCGAGGCCTTCAGATTGCAGATATGGAGTGTCGAGAGACTGCATGACCAGCAGTACCCTTTTGCACAGTTGGAGACCCCTCTCACCACCACAGATGGTCACAGATTTCCAGATGGCATCCACCACATCAGCTGGCTTCCGGAAGGCAGTGGGTCTTGCTCCATGAGGTACAAGTCAGTATTATGGTAAG
>ML821045.1:27559-38031 GCA_009831015.1 Picea engelmannii | reverse complement strand
TTACATAGGGACGTCTCCCTTGGACTAGCCCTCCTAAATAGAAAGAGCCCCCCATCGAGGTGACAGTGGGTGGGGAAGCTCCTGTTACGCCGGTTTTAAGCCTTGACTCAAGCTACTTAAACCCTTCCTACAAACCGTGCGATAACATGTACTATCCTTAAAGTTTTAAAACTACTACTAACTATTCAGCATGTATATAGCTACAAAAATTACCCTAACATGAATACAACTTTACAAAACATTTCAACGACCAGAGATTAAAAGGGAACATGCCCACTAAGGGCTTCCATCTTACTACCAACCTTGGACGATTGAATTGTTGAAGATTGCTTCTTTGCTTGGGCTAAATCTTGTTGAATTGTGTCTTCCTCCTTTGCCATCAGATGGTCCATGCCAATGATTCCACAAAAAGAACTAGACGAACTACAAACTTTATCATCTCAATTGTTGTCTTTTTCTCTATCTCCAGCTTCACAACTATGCCCTAAAGCATCCCCATTTTCTCCTCCACTTCTTCAAGCATCTAGGTATTATTTTACATGTAGATTTAAAACTGCTTTTGCTTGTTTTTTATGAATGTTGCCTGTAAATTTGAGCCAATTACCTATCTTTGCAATACCTATGCCTCCAATGCATTTCTTATCTCCCAATCTTTTCTCCATCCTTCCCATTTCTGCACATATAAAAAAAGACATTCCTAAGCCTCACCAATACACCTCTCACACCTCTGGATTCCCCTACATAGGTCTAAATTTTCACAAATTGCACAGGGTTCATAATGGCCATAGGAGCTAGCCATATTTCAAGTCCATGGCAAGCTAACCAAGCAACATCCATTGCACAAAGCAAACTCCAAACCTAGACCAAAACATTAATCCACCAAAGCTCTCCAAATCTCTAAAATCAAGATACAAGATAATCCTTGAATTCTGCAGCAAAGAGAAAAAATTCAGATTAATCTAAGCATTAAACCACATGTGTTTGCTTGCCCCATCCTTACAAGCTTAATAAGAGGGACCATTCACGACATAAAGAATGGAAGTACCTTGGGAGGAGGGTCTAATAATGTTTGATTGCACCTCTCCATTGTCGCACACCACTTGTCACTTGTTAACAAACTCTTCGTCCTTGAAAATAAGCTTGATAGTTGATTCGTGGGAGATGACAAAGAGTTGTTTCTTCTCCCACCCACCACCTTTTATTCTCACCATCCCAACTTGTAGATTGCATGCTTCGTTTGCTTACTTGTCCGCAAAGAAGTTATGCAATTTCAAAACATGATAATAGCCTACAATTTCAAATCTTTCCACCCATTTTTGAGCTATGATAATGAGCCTGCTCAACTAAGTGTCTTGAGGCAATGATTGATAAAAAATATAACGAACTATTACTATGGAATCCCCAATCACCAAGATTTGTTTTATCCCATTTTGCTTCAAAATCACCATCCCTTGCAACAGAGCTAGAACTTTTCCCTGACTATTGGTGGTCTCACCTGAGCCCCAAGCGAAAGTAGTTTCTTGTTTTCCCTCAGGATCAAAATGCCCCCCCCCCCACGCTTGCCACCTCGGGATCACAATATCATTTAATATAATCTCTCTAGGTGCAACCACACATTCAATCACTACCTCAAGGTGACCCCATGGCTCTAGGAAAATCCCTCATGGAAATTGAACCTTGCCCACTAGTGAAAAAATCCTCACTCCTCACCAACGGATCCAACCCATTTGCGCACTATTCTTTGAAGGACATGGGGATGGGCTTTGATCCACTTATGTGTGCATGGATCACGAGATCATTTAATATAATCTCTCTAGGTACAATCACACGTTCAACCACTACCTCAAGGTGACCCCATGGCTCCAAGAAAAGCCCTTACAGGGATTGAATCTTGTCCGTTGGTGAAAAAATCCTCACTCCTCACCAATGGATCCAACCCCTTTGGGCATAGATTGTCGTCTCTTTAGGAGATAGAGATAATGAGCATTTAACTTTTAGGTGCCCAATTTATCATGACATTTTGGGGGAGGTATTACTATCTTTTAAAGATTATAGGGAAACTTTATCTATCTTCTTTTGTTATTCTAACCACATATGTTTAGACTATTTCTTAAATAGGTGGTGGCTGTTGAAATAATGTAACTGCGAAGAGCATTCTTATTATTATTTTGTTATTGGATTAAATCCCCATTGTGGATTAATCATGTTGTTATTATTATTATTGTTATTGGATTAATCCCCATTGAGGATTAATCATGTTGGTAATTGTATAAGGACCAAATCCCCTTTTGCAGATTAGTCATCGAACAATTAAATCTGTTAAGTCAACTCTTGAGTCTTTCCAAGTCAATTTTTTCAAATTTAGTATATTTTTATCTTCTTATTTGTTAAATCGACTCTTGGAACTTGTCGCATCCCAAGCCAACTCTTGACTCTCTAGCCACATCGAACTAAGCATTGAGATGAGTTTGAAAACTTTGCTCCCAACTCGAGCCACTCTCCAAATGAAATCCTCTTGACAACACTACAAATCCCCCCTCTAATAATGTTAAAGTTTAGGGATTTTGCATCATGTCTTCTACTCCTTGTTCTATCCCCTCTCCTCTACAAGAGTAGTTCGTCTCACTTTGTTGTTTCTATGTGGAAGATACTTTAAACACTCCATTTACTCAAATTACTATCAATTACACTTTAGTGCCATTAACCTATTTTCGTTATCCTTAGACATTAATATAAACTACCATAGATCCGATTTAACTATGGATCTATTAAGAACCAATGGGAACCATCAAACTATAATAATAACACCGGTGGGGTTTCTCACACTTTTCGATCAAAATATTGATGAGACCAGTTCCTAAAGTAGACCACCAAAGAAGATGATCATTGTGTCCTTCATCATCTTTTGATCCCATTGCTTCTTTTAACAAGTGATGTGGTCCTCCCAACATCATTTCCACATGGGCTTCAAATAAAGATAGATTGTTTGGCCCATTATTGTGATCTTCGACAACTAGCTATATATTGATGAGTTGGAGTAGTTCCTAAAGGAAGGAGACCACCCGAGTAGATGATGGTTGAGTTTATCATCTTGTGATCTCATTACTTAAATGATGTGGTTCTCCGAGCCATGTCCCCAAAGGGATATTGGCTATTTATTGATGGGTTGGAGTAGTTGTGTTCTTCATCATCTTGTGATATCATTACTTCTTTTTGCAAATGTGTGGTCCTCGTAGCCTCATCTCCAAACAGGCTTCGAAGACATGGAGATTCCTTGGCTCGTCACTGTGATCTTTGGCCACTAGTTATGAACCTTGATAAAACAAAGCTTATGGTTTTTAATACCACCAAGGAAACTCTTTCCGATCTTAAGATCGTTTTCAAAGAATAGAAAGTTGAGATCGTCATTTATTAGACCTACTCGGGCCCCTCTTTCCAATCTAACCCTTCTTTTAGTTTAAGATCTACTTTATAATCTCTCCTCTACAAACTGTGTACCTCATTAGTAGTCCTTGAGTGGCAGTGCTTCTAACCCCACTTTCAAAACATCTCATCTAAGATGAGACTAATTGATACCATCATTAAACCCATGACTCTCTGTGATTCAAAGATTTAGTGGCCTAATCTTGGCAAAGTGAATAGGCCCATGTGCAAAGAGTATAGATTGTCAATGGTCATGCTTCAACATGTCATTTGTTATGAGCAAACCATCCCTTTGTGTATTGTCTATGTGAGTTTGGATACCACCTTCTACATCTTGAGAGCCTCTTCAAGCTTACCTCTTACCATCGCATACTATGGTCCTTGAGTGATTATGCTTCTAGGTGTTAGAGGTATCATCATTTGGCTCTTCATTCCTCTAAGAAGCTTGCTTTTCACTCCTCTCCTAGTCTAACTAGAGACCATGCTAGTACTTTAAAGCCTCTATGCTATTCAAGTTCATGGACATTCCCATAGATTATCTATCTCCATATAGATATTCCTTGGATGTTGCTCACCTTCTTCCATTGAAAAGAGAAATTAATAATGTGATCAAGGAGAATATTTATTGTCAGCTCATGCAAACAACCTGGCTCTCCCACTCTCGACCTCTCTACCCTCACTTGGCCTTTTATATAGAAAACTCCTTGCAAGGTTCAAATAGACTTGTTGCTCATCCAAACTATTAGCAATAGCACTAATCACATGGTCTCAGAATCTCACCCAGCATGAGTAAGTACACAACAATTGTTAGTCAACACAAACCAATGCATCCCTCAAGAGGACGAGCTTTGTGGATTGTGCTCTCTTTAGAAGATGGAGATAAGAAGCATTTAGTTTTCAAGTGCCTAGTTTACCATGATGGTTTGCGGGATTGTATTACTATCCTTTAAAGATTCTAGGAAAACTCTATCCCTCTTTTTATGTCATTTTGCCTGCAAATGCTTGGACTATTTCTCAAAGAGATGGTGATCTTCAAGCGTGAGGCACTATGAACTTCTCCAAGACCTACTAGATTGACTACAACATTCTTCAAACCCATTTTGGCTAGTGGGAGAGTCAAGTGCCCTATGGCCACCATTGATATTGAATTTTATTAGACTAGTCATGTAGCATCTTAGTTTATGTATTATGGAGTCTTGTGAGGTCAGCCCACATTGTTGAATCTAATGATGATATAATATGAAAATTGCCCCTTCCTACATCCAATCTAGTGCTCATGATCAAGGCCATATCACAAACTCTTTTACTTCTTCAAGGAGATCTTTGGCCTTGGTTGCAAGTGGGGTTTCCTTCATTTCTCCTCCTGCGAGGAGTACAACGATGCCTCAAGGATAGCTCCTTTGAATCCTCTCTACCATAGTTACCAAAATTGATTGATTCTACATGGACTCGTGGGACTGACTTGGCTCAAGTTCCAAAACAAGTCACAAGTTTGATTCACTAGCTTTGCACAGGCTCACGAGTCAAACACAAGTGTGTGCAGACTCTACAGAGTCAAGCAAGTCAACTCGCCTAGGCTCAGCAAGTCCAATTCCCTAGATTCGACAAGTCAACTCAACTCCAAAGTCTTCTGTAGCAAACTCCCAAAAAATTAGTGTAGTTTTATGTTTTTTTTAATTTTTGGTTAAGTCAAATTGTTATAAAATTTGGAGCAAATTAATCCAAAATCAATTCTCAACTCTCCGCCACAGTGAGTCAACTGCCAAGCCAAATTTGAAAAATTTGCTCCGAACTCGAGCCACTCTCACATGGAAGTACTCTCGAAAGCACTTTAGACTCCCCCTCTAGTGATGATCAGGCGTAGGGACTATGTTGCTTTTGACTGGGAAATCCCATAAACACTCCATTTGTTCCTATTACCTATTGCTGGTTATACTTTTGTCTCATTGACCTATTTTGGTTGTACTTGAACAATAAATATAAATAAAATATCTCCTCTCATCGTAGTGAAACATGTGGCCATATTTGGCCTTCAAATATGGAAATATAGCCAAAATACAGCTACGGCTGGATCTGATCTTCAAATATGAAAAATATGCCCAAAATACGGAAAAGGCCGTATATATGGAAAAATACGGACCATGTATTATTGACGTATTTGATCTGTATCTACGGGCCATGTATTATTGACGTATTTGATCTGTATCTCGACCGTATAAATGGAAAATACGGTCTATGTATTATTGACCGTATTTCAGCCGTAACGTATTTGACAATATTGTAACCGATTTTCTCGTATCGTATTGTATGAGTATGAGTATCCGTACACATATAGTAACTATGGTTTTCAGAAACGAGGTTCTAAAACAACTTGCTTGAAAACGTTAAAAGGGCAAGAAATGTAACTTACTCAGATCTTCCTTGTCCAGAATATCGACATTCTTGCGAAAATACTGCCGTATAACTTGCCCGGCGGCATCTGCAACCCTTTTCCCGACTTCCACGAACTCGTCCAGCTGCTCGTTCTCGTTGCCGCTTTCGAAGCATTGATTCGTCATCCTGGAATACTTCAAACACTGTTTTGAACCGAATTTCTTCACAGAAAAACGCCCCGGCCTATACAAAGAGCATCCGACCCAATTAAGAGAGGCCGGGCGCTTCGAGAAACTGTAATGAAGGCAGAAATTTGCAGAAGGAAATGGAGGTTTTCGCGAGAGCTTGTTGAGTTGGGAATTGGGGAAATTTATAGCAGTAGGGGAAGTGGCGTGCGAGAGGGATGAAATGTACATGGCAGTGGGAGACGATTTAAAATTATTGGGCGAGAAGGGGAGATTCTTTGTGGAATCCTCGTGGGCAAAAACAAAAGCAAGCTGTGTCTGCAAGATTTGAATGGAGGATTTTGACAGCTGCTATGTTTGATAGGAGGGAATATTTGTGAGAATGCTTCTTTCAGTGGCTTTGTGACGTGTTTTCCATATCGTTGGGTTCTTGTGCGCCCTGGCTCCACTCCCGCTCAACCTCGATGAGTCATATTTAGTGTTTTTTTTTTAACATATATATTTAGTGTTGTTTTATGAAGTTGAGATGTATTTGCCACGTCCATATGTGAAGCAAGAGGACTGTCCTAAAAAAAATTGTAGCTGGGTTAGGGTTTGATTAGCTCATGCGTTTGGGTTTTGTCTTTGTACAATCGTTTTTCCTCTTGGGAATCTAGTTGGCCTGTCTCTCTGCATTGTCGCTGGTTTAGGGTTTGATTAGCTCATGCGTTTGGGTTTTGTCTTTGTACAATGGTTTTTCCTATGGGGAATCATGCGTTTGGGGTTTGTCTTTGTACAATGGTTTTTCCTCTTGGGAATCTAGTTAGCCTTTCTCTCTCGTTAACTTATTTCACTTGTGTTAATGCTTTGAAAAGTCTAAGATAGGTCAAGTACTCTTGTCTTCTATTATGGTAATTCATGATGTTCATGATATTTGTTCTAGTATAAGTCATAAGAACGATAGTGCCTCATGGCACTTTGGAAGTTTATTTGAGATATTTGTGTTGGTTGTTATTAGTGATGGCAAACCATGGGTATGTTTAATATTTTAATTGTATTTTTTTTTTCAGTGGGTTAAGAATTTCTTAGTGGAATAGATTATCCATTTATGTTTCTTATGTGTGTTTTGTTCTTTAGTGATGCAAGAGCATCGCGGGTAGCAAGCACGTACGGAGGCAGAAGACAGTTGGGACAAACGTCAGCACATTTCAACACGTTGGCAAGAGTGTTTTGGAATGTTTTGAAATCAATGTGCGGGTATTAAATTAATTAATTAAGTGGAGGTGCACTTGTAGATTGTAATTAAACCTTGAGTGTCCCGCTCTCGTCTTAAGGATTAAGAGGCATTTATGTTAATAAATGTAGGTAGGTAGCTTTAAAGTTCTAGATTTGACAGTTTAGAGCAAGGAGGGAAACGGGATATAGACACCCTCATTGTATAGTTGTAATATTATTATGAGAAGAGCATAGAGAAGAAGAAGCAGAGAGTTGTGTAGAAGAACCCATGTACAGAAGTTTTGAGATTAATATATGAAGCTTTGATTCAGGCTCATGGTGTTCAAATACTTTTTGTGTATGCATGATTGAATGTTATGCTCATGATTGTTTTACTCTTTCTGTTATACATTTGCTTTTATGCCATGTATGTATGATTTCGTGTTAAGCATTCGAAGTCTGAGAGAGTAAGGAATGAGTTTCAATTGTTTCTCTGTCTGAGTAAGAGTTTTCCTGCAAGGAGTGCAGCGAAATCGTCCGCAAGGAGTGCGTTGACGGGTTCAAAGTTTCAATCTCTGAAAGCTCAGGAGGGATACCATTGTTCTCATTCTCGCAGAAGTGCAAGTTGAGTACAGGAGCCGTGCAAAGTGTGCGCAGGCCGAGTAGAGTCTTAGGAGTTGCAACCTGAGGGAATTGTTGAAAGACTGTTGTCGCATGGAAGTGCGCAGAGTCGAAGAATTCAATACTTGGAAGTATTGAAGGGTTGCCGCAAGGAGTGCGTGCAGGAGTCTTCTTGAAGACTCGAGTTGTGGAGAAAGCTCAAGTGGGATAGAGTCTTCGAAGTTGTCGAAGAGAAGCTCAAGAGGGCTAGTGCCTTGAAGTGTAGGAAGAAGGCGCAGCGACGTTGTTTGCAGGTGGACAAGTTTCGTGAAAGAATACCTGTTCCATTTCGCACAAGTCCTCAAGGAGGAATTGGACAGTTGGAATTCTCCGTGGAGAATTCGCGAAGTCCCGAGGGCCATCAGATCTTGCAGAGGAGCAGGGGAATTTCGGCAAGCATTCTTCAAGTGTAAGCTCGGGAGAAATCAGACCGTTGGATCACTCGCGTAATCTCATTTCGTGGATTCGTGAGTTAAAGGGTCAAAACCCTTGCATCAAGATTCGCGAGGTCGCAAAGTGTGAAGTCCTGAAGGGGCAAAAAGATTTGTGTGGAGCCAACTATTGGTGAAGTGTGTCGGAATTCGACATTTGAGGTTGAGACTTATGTCCTGAGACCCCTGAAAATGCGAGACGCGATATAAGTACGGGGAAAGGGCGTCGTCAACCGTTTCGGCAAATCGGTATTTCGAGGTTCGGCAGTTAGAGAGTCAAGAGACTCGGAAGGAGAAGTCGCAAAGTCGCGAGTTGCGACAGAGAGCAACGAGGAGTTCAGGATCTCGGCACTTCGGGTGTCGGGATACAAAGGAGGCATCGCTTGGGGTGCGAAGTCGCGAAGTGGGAAGTTGAGCACGAGGGACACGTGGTAGAACCACATTGTGGGCCCGTGTGATAGACAAGCGGACACGTGTCATATAGTGGAAGGAGTCAACACTCCGTTGACTTCTTACATCTCGAAAATTCGCGAGATAAGAGCACGTGAGCTTGACGCTACAACTCGCGAAGTGGCGAGTAACGAGGGGTGCTAGTGATAAGCCTAGCTGGCGGTCACACGCAGAGGGTGCTGACATAAGGGAGCTATACCCGTATCGGCATTTCGGGTATCGTGAATTTGGGAAGAAAGAGTCGGGAGTTTCAACTCGCGAACTCGCGAGATTGCGAGTTGCGACAAGTGCCTTTGGAATCAGACCTTAGTCATAGCATTGTGATCGCTTGGGAAGGAAGGAGCTCGCGCCTAGTGTTGTTCGCACAAGGGAGCTTCCGAAGGACCTGTGGATCGATTGGAAGGAGATTCCAGTAGGGAATCGAAAGAGTCGATCCGGCTCGAAGGAAACAAAGAACGATCCTGTGAGCGGACTTCAGCTCGAGGGTCGGGGAGGTCCACACTAGTTTAGTATCAGAGCTTGACTCTGTTTGTATACTTCAGACAGGGAAAGCGAGAAAGAAATCTCAGCCATGCCGCCGAGAAGAAGAGACAGACAAAACACCCGATCCGCTAGAGGAAAGGGAGATGTCAAGAGAAAGGGGTAGGCAGGTGCAAAATCCAGCCATGGAAAGAGCGATGCATGACATACGCGCCAGACTCGTGGACGTGGAAATAAAACAAAGGCGCACGGCTGGTGTTGGAGATGTCAGTGAATCTGAAAGTGAAGATGAAGTTGGACATGAAGGAGAAGAAGTTACAGCAGAAGATGCAACAAATGAACGCATGATTAGGGTTGTTGCAAGAATGAGTGCTAGGGCAAAAATGGATATTCCAGTATATGAAGGAAACCTGGATGTTGAAGAGCTTCTAGACTGGATTAGAGCTTTGGACACATATTTTGACTATGAAGATGTCGAGGAAGACAAAAAGGTCAAACATGTTGTCACAAGACTTAAAGGACATGCAGCATTGTGGTGGGATGAGCTATAAGCTCACATACGCTACAAAGGCAAGCAGAAAATCAAGAGTTGGGATAGGATGATCGCGACGATGAAGGCAAAATTTATTCCCAGGGATTACCAAATTACTCTGTTTCGAAAGATGCAGAATTTGAGACAGAAGCTGATGTCAGTAAAGGAGTACACTAAAGAGTTCTACAGACTGAACATCAGAGCAGGTCATCGGAAAAGCGATGAAGAAAAAGTTGTTAGGTATATGAATGGTCTGAGATATGACATTCAGAATGAGATGAGCATGATGACCATCTGAATGATGGAAAATGCTTATCAGATGGCTCTAAAGGCTTAAGAGAAGTTGAGCCGAAAGCAAGGTAAAAGAGGTTGAGGCAGAAGTCAGCCTAGAGGCAAGACAATTGTCCAAGATAGGAATTAGAAACCCAAGGAAGACTGGAAGAAACCTTAGACTCAGACTGAGAGAGGTGGAAGTTCACAGAGAGGACAATATGCTGATAACAACACTTTTCCTCATACTAGAGGTAGAGGAAGAGGAAGAGGTGGAGTGGTAAAATGCTTCACATGCGGAAAGAATGGACACAAGTCTTATGAATGTCCAGATAAGAAGAAAGAAGGTGGTGAGACTCACATTGTCGAAGCACAAAGACGGAATATTGAGGCAGAGGATGCTGAAGGTGGAAGCTCATTGATGATGTGAAAAGTTCTCTTGAAACCAGAAAAGGAGGCAGAGAATCCAGTCCA
>ML821045.1:7177-19470 GCA_009831015.1 Picea engelmannii | reverse complement strand
TCAAATACGACACATACCATGATACCTCGGACCAATTACCTCATGGAGCAAGAGCCCTCTCTGATGCAAGGCCAGGCCGGTAGTGATGGAAACTGGTACTGCTGACAGGACAAAGCAGGCTGAGAAGAAGAAACATGGGCCCTCCAGGGCCATGCTCAAGTCCCTCCTGCTCTCGGTACTCCATGTCTAGGACCATGTGGGCCTCGAGACATGATCTCCTAGTTATCCCTAAATATCGGGGATAACATGTCTTCAATTTCTTTATTAATTTCTTATGGGACCAACTTCTCTTCCCTGGTCTCCAACTTCTTCATGAGGCTTCTGTAATGGTGTAGATGGGTCTTCCTGTAGTTTCTTATGGAGAATGACTGCCCGAAGTTGAAAATATCCAACAATATAGATGGAAGAAATCGATGCAACATGACTAAGATATCTCCTAGGAGGTATACACACCTTTATTGAAGATCTTGGAACTCCTACATGCTCTCAATCCTCTTCAAGGCTAGAAGACTCATCCAACCTCTCATTGAAATGTACATGAGCTATTAAATTAGCAAGTAACTTGTAAAGGCCACCTTCTCATACCCCTATAGCCAAAGTCTTGAGCTTGGTTAGGCTACAACCATTAATGGTGCATTGTTGTCCCTCAAAAAAACTTTCCATTGTACATATATTATACACAACATTGAAACGAGATTCTTCCTCAAACCAAGGATAAAAATAATATCACTCGAGTCAAGAATATCACCTAAAGGAATTTGGAAACAAATGGAGCCAACTCCTCTCACAAGGTTAGTGGCCTCATCACTAAGGTTCACAATCATGCCTCCCTCTAACTCCTAAATCCTATTGAATAAATACTTGTCACATGCCATGTGTCTCAAGGCGCCAATGTCCATGTACCATCCAACACTAGACATGGTGTTAGAAGATAGGTAAGAAGCCATGGAAAAGACCAACTCAAACTAAGAGTTAATCTCCTCTATGCCTTCTATAGTCTAAGCTGCAACCTGTTTCACACAATTTCCCTTCTTCTTCAATGGACACTAACCAGCATAATGTTCCATCTCGTGGCATCAAAAGCACATGACCTTACTCAAATCCTTCTTTCCTTTATATGTCCCATCCTTCTTCTTGAATCCTTTCTTGCTATTGTTCTTCATCTTCCCAACGAGGCCAATAACATCTACTTCCCCATGTTACTTTGAACAAGACTACAATTGAATTTCTTCTTGCATAAGTTCAACCTAAAACTATATTCTCTCCAACAAAAACACCCTAAACAAAATGCATCTAGGAAGGAACAAGTCCCCTTGAGGCAATGGACACCAACTCTTGATCATCCATCATTGTTCCAATGGCATCCAACCGATCCTTCAATTCATTGATCCTCATCATGTAGCTCACCATAGTATATGTCTTACTCATGTGAATGGTTGAAAGTTGGTTTGGAAAGAGCATATGTTGAGAAGCATAGGAGTTTTGAAAAACTTAACCAAACCACCAAACATGTTCTTATCTATCGTCTTACCTAAAATGTGTGAAATGAAAAGATCATTCACATCATCAATAATGATTCTCTTCACTTTGGCTTCCCTCTTTTGAGGTGCTTCTCTCGACCAACATAGAGTTTGAAACTTTGCAACCTTAGCAAGGTTAGGTACCTCTCCCAAGTAATCTCTAACTAAAATACAAGCTCCCTCTTACTCTGGAGTGATCTTGGCAACAACAAGCTCTAATACCATGTTGAAATTTTCCGATGTTGGATATTTGATGTAAAATAAAATTTCACCTATTTGACTATAAGTTTCCCATATATTGACCCTGTGAACTTTTTAACCTTAGGTATGTTATGAAATAGAGTACAAAACAACAGTTGAAAGATAATAACTTTTCACTTTCTAATAGCGCAATCTTCTACGCAATCCAAGGAGAAAAGATATCAAACTATCTAGACAAGTTTCAACCCTCTAGAGAACTTATCCCACTTAAACTAGACCTTAAAAATCACCTTTTTAGTAGTTATAACAATGGTAAAACTACATATATAGAAATAGAAAAAACAACCCTTGGATTATTCAATGATGATGTGAATGTTGAATATTTGCAGCTTCGAGCAACTCATTCTCCACAAGAAAGTACAAGAAGACCCATCTACACCATTATAGAAGCCCCAAGTAGAAATTGAAGACCCAGGAAGAGAAGTTGGCCCTACCAGTAAAAGACAGAAAATAATAAAGTAATTTGAAGACCCAAAATAAGAAGTCGGCCCCAAAAAGGTGCCCAAATTACTATAAATATAGGACTTGATCATTTCATTTGGACAGTCAGACATCTCCTTCTACAGTGCACACAAGGTAGTTGCAACTACAATTTTGGTAATTTCGCTATTTTTGGGTTTCTGGTATCTTGATGAGTGCGCAACACTTGGGAAGGATATTCGTGGTTGCTCTTGGTCATCTTATTGTAGTTTTAGGTCTTGGTAATGCTAGCCTTGGGGAGGATTTTCTTTGTATGGTATTTTGGCTATTGATGGTGATGTACTGGTAATATCTTGGATTGAATTCTTCTATAGAAAGGTTATTGGGTTTTCTCTCAAGGTTGGGTTTCCCAGGATAAACTCTTGTGTTCTTGTGTTTAATGTGCATGGTTAGTTTTTCTAGATCTTGTCATTTCTATTGCATTATTATAGTTGAGATTTTCAACATATAGTTATTATAAGATAATTTTTGCATGAAAGTGTATATTGTTATCAATCATAAAGCAATAATTATCAAGAGGTGAGAATCATAAAAATCAACATGGTTTTAGAGCTAGTTGAAATATTGCCACTGCATAGTTTTTGTTTGCCATTGCACAAACTTGAACTTGTAAAACTCGTTGAGCAAGTTATTGGAAGACACTGAGTTTAATTTTTCCATAGATCATCTCACCCTAGCCTAACGCACCCCCTAGTGGTCTCAGATTGCATCTCGGTGAAAGTTGAAATTTCACCTAAAACCAAGCTACATTGAGGAAAACTTTTTGTATAGAGCAACTCTCCTTGCCCTAGCGCACCTACTGCACTTCTTAGTTTGACTTTTCGTCAAAGTTGAAATTTTAGGGTTTATTGACATTTTCCTAGACATTGAACTTTCTGCTATCTCGATTTTGTGATTTCATCATGTACCGATTGTGTCCAATTTTATATTAGAAGACAAGTTGAATGGTGTTACAAATTTAAGAGGTATGCACTTATACATGTTTCCAAGTTAATCATTTAGCAGAGTATGAGGGTGTTTGCAGGGGATGTACAAGGGACCTTGTCCAAACAATGACCCAAAGGTATCATTGGATCTAGTGAATTCAAAGGAATAGTGCACCCTCCCTAGAAATTAAGACTCTGGGTTTGCATATCAGGTTTGATATTTTTATATTGTTGCATCTTAAATAAATATTGGAACTAGGACAACAATGTTTAGAGTTATATTATTGTTGAGTATTTTTTGCTATCAAATGTTTAGTGACACGTGAATATTGTCAGTACAATAATCATTATGTAAATGCATATTGTTTAGTACTAATGATGCACTTGTTTGTTGATCCAGGTGGATATTGGTGGCCACCCACCTATTCCAACTGGCTCACTTACATATTTCATCTTGGTAGTTTCAGTTTTGATATTGGCAGTTTTTTCCTAGTTTTCGCGTCCTGAACTTTTTAAAATATAAAATTTCACCTATTTGACTAGAGGTTTCCCATATATTGACCCTGTGAAGTATTTAACCTTAGGGTTGTTATGAAATAGAGTACAAAACAATAGTTGAAAAATAATAATATTTCACTTTCTAATAGCGCAATCTTCTATGCAATCCAAGGAGAAAAGATACCAAACTATCTAGACAAGTTTCAACGCCCTAGGGAACTTATCCCACTTAAACTAGACCTTAAAAATCACCTTTTTAGTAGTTATAACAACAGTAAAACCACATATATAGAAATAGAAAAAACAACCCTTGCATTATTCAATGATGATGTGAATGTTGAATATTTGCAACTTTGGGCAACTCATTCTCCACAAGAAAGTACAATAAGACCCATCTACATCATTACAGAAGCCCTAAGAAGAAATTGAAGACCTGGGAAGAGAAGTCGGCCCCACCAGTAAAAGACAGAAAATAATAAAGTAATTTGAAGACGCAAAATAAGAAGTCGGCCCCAAAAAGGTGCCCAGATTAGTATAAATACAAGACTGGATCATTTCATTTGGATAGTCAAACATCTACTTCTATAGTGCGCACAAGGCAGTTGCAGCTGCAATTTCGGTAATTTCGCTATTTTTGGATTTTTGATATCTTGATGAGTGCGCCACACTTGGGAAGGATATTCGTGGTTGCTCTTGGTCATCTTATTGAGGCGTTAGGTCTTGGTAATGATAGCCTTAGGGAGGATCTTCTTTGTATGGTATTTTGGCTATTGATGGTGATGTACTGGTAATATCTTGGACTGAATTCTTCTATTGAAAGGTTATTGGGTTTTCTCTCAAGGTTGGGTTTCCCAGGATAAACTATTGTGTTCTTGTGTTGCACTCTTGTGTTTACTATGCATGGTTAATATTTATAGATCTTTTCATTTCTACTACATTTTATAGTTGAGATTTTCAGCGTATAGTTATTATATGATAATTGTTGTATGAAAGTGTATCTTGTTATCAATCATAAAACAATAACTATCAAGAGCTGAGAATCATAAAAATCAACATGGTTTCAAAGCTAGTTGAAAGATTGCCATTGCATAGTTTTTGTTAGCTGTTGCACATGCCTGAACTTGCCAAACTTGTTGAGCAAGTTATTGGAGGGCGTTGAGTTTAATTTTTCCATAGATCATCTCACCCTAGCCTAACACACCCCCTAGTGATATCAGATTGCATCTTGGCGAAAGTTGAAATTTCACCTAAAACCAACTACTGCAGGTGCAACAAATTTCTTTGTGAAGCTTGTTGAGCAATTATTGGGCTGCGTTGAGGAATTTTTTTTGTATAGAGCAATTCTCCTTGCCCTAGTGCACCTACTGCACTTCTCAATTTGACTTTTTGTGAAAGTTGAAATTTCAGGGTTTATTGACATTTTCCTAGACATCGAACTTTCTGCTATCTTGATTTTGTGATTTCATCATGTACTGATTGTTTCCAATTTTATATTAGAAGACAAGTTGGATGGTGTTACAAATTTCAGAGGTATGCACTTATATATGTTTCCAAGTTATATCATTTAGCAAAGTATGAGGGTGTTTGCAGGGGATGTACAAGGGACCTTGTCCAAACAATGACCCAAAGGTATCATTGGATCTAGTGCATTCAGAGGAATTGCGCACCCTCCCTAGCAATTAAGACTTTGTGTTTTCATACCAGGTTTGATATTTTTACAGTGTTGCATCTTAAATAAATATTGTAACTAGGACAACAATGTTTAGAGTTATATTAATGTTGAGTATTTTTTGCTATCAAATATTTAGTGACACTTGAATATTGTTAGTACAATAGTCATTATGTAAATGCTTATTGTTTAGGAATAATGATCCACTTGTTTGTTCATCCAGGTGGATATCGGTGGCCACCCACCTATTCCAACTGGCTCACTTACAGAGTTCATCTTGGCAGTTTTTCTTAGTTTTTGGGTCCTAAACTTTCGGGGTCGTTTTGAGGCCCTAAACAATGTTTTTAGGGCTCGACAGAGTCAAAGTTTTTATTTAGATAGATTTTGACAACAAAATGTGTAGTACTCAGATAGACCTTTCCAACGGGTTATTGTATGCCTAAAATGAAGATCGTATGCAAAAGTTATAGCCCTGGGAAGTTGATGTACTAACTTACCCCAACGAGGCCCACATGACTTTTGGCGCTTCATCTCCTAGGGTTAGGTTTTTGGATGTCTAGGGTTTTGGTGTTTGATGTAAAAAAGGCCTTTGAAGCCTCATTGTACTCATCTTCTAGTGAATGAGCATAGTCGTCACATCTCTTCTCAAAGATAAGCTGCCACCATTCTAGCAAGCTTGTTTCAGTGTACATTTTACAGTTTCAGGATATATTTTATTAAATAGAAGTCATGTTTTACTGTATCTATGTTATTATTCATCGTGTCTCTATGTTAATATTATAAATTTGTATTTTAATTTTGATCCGCTCATAAATCTGGATCAGTGGTATCAGAGCGGTCTGCTCCTTGTCGTTTTTAGTGCATGTCCCCGACGAGGTCAGGGTATAGAGAGTTGGGTCTCGAGCTTGTTTCTCTTGAGAAAAGCTACTCTCGCACGCCCAAGAAACCTTCCATGGTGGGCGAAAAGAAAGACGACAGGACATGAGATCCTCTCAAAATGTTGCTCGAGGAAGCACTCTAGCGATAGAGGAACGAGATGATGGACACCTTTGCACAAATCCTTCGACGACTGCTGACAAGCGACACATCTACCTCAAGCGGAGGCACCGCCCCCTTCAAGGTACAAATCAATTTCGATATTCCTATATTTGAAGGTCAAATAGATGCAGATATCGTATATAAAAGGTCAAACCTTCTAGAAGGGTATTTCTCTATCCACAACTTTTCTGATAGATAAAGGATTACGTTTGCGCTCCTCAAGGTCGTCCCCCATGTAAAATATCGGGGGGAGACTTTTTGTGAGCAAAATGAAATAGATGGATCTACATTATTTGCAGTTGCACCCACTTGGGGTTCCTTCATGGATGTTATTAAGGAACACTACCACTATGTTGGAAGTTTTGACAACTTGTATACAAGATGGACGACACTACAACAGGAAAGAGACCAAACAGTGCCAGAGTTCACCAATGTCTTCCATACCCTGCACACCAAGCTAGGTATTAGATATTTCAAGCCGCATCTGGTGCTCAAGTACTATGACGATCTGCATAGATACATCCAAACAAAAATGGAGTTTATGGACATCTCGTCCTTGGTCGCGGCCTATCGATATGCTATCAAAATTGAGCAGAAGCTTAAACAAGAGAGGTGATTGTTTGGGTCTGGAAAATCCTCACAGCAGAAGCAGGGCAAGGGCAGCCCCAACCCGTAAAAAAAAGGGAAAAACAAAGATGGATAGCCTTAGGACAACCATTCTAAGCTGTAAAGAAAGAAGGATAATGGAAAGATGAAGAAAGATACCGAGAAGTGGTGTGACTTCCATAAGAGCCCTTGGCATAACATTGTTGATTGTCGCTCAAAGCAGTCATTGGTGGCGGAGGTAAAATCCTCTAAATCCGATGCAGGTTCCGACTTAGATTCAGAACCGGAAAAGGGGAGACAAATTATTGACACGGAACCCAGTGTCATTGTTGCTACGACCAACATCCAACGCGATGAACCTGATGAGCCAAAGGAAGGCGAGTGCCTCTTTCATTAACAGATGTAGGTGAAGGGTACTCCACTGCACTTCATCGTTGGTAGCGGTAGCCAGAAGAAAATCCTGTCAGTGGAGGTCATTCAATGGTTGGCCCTGTCGACAATGCCACACCTACAACCATACACCATCGGATGGCTTCGCCAAGGAAGCGATCTTCGCGTCAGCCAACAATGTCGCATGTCCTATGACATCAAGCCCTTCAAAGATTAGGTATTGTGTGATGTCGTTCCTCTTGAAGTTTGTGATGTTCTTTTGGTCCAACCTTGTTTATGTAAATGTCATGCTTTATGTGAGTCTAGGCCTCGTAGTGTTATTATTACTTTGGACAAGAAATTGTACAGGATGCCCAAGATAGTCCCACCTACTACCATTTCCTTGATCTCTACCAAGCAATGCAGGAAGGTCATCTCTCAGACTGGGAAGTTTGTCTTCTTTGTGATTCGCTCTCAAAGTGAGCAAAATAATGCAGCCACATCCATGGCCTCTGCAGCCGATCTCTCCACGAAGAAAAAGCAAGTGGATAAGGTCATGGAAGAATACGAAGACATCTTCTCCTCACCCACTGGGGTACCTCTACACTATCAGGTCAAGCATTCAATCGATCTGAACCCCGCCGCATCGTTACCCAATGGGTCACTCTATCATCGCTCTCTGTTAGAAAACGAGGATATCAAGTGTTAGATCCAATAACTGATCCAAAAGAGGCACATCCGACCGAGCTCATCACCATGTGAAAGTCCAATCATGTTTGTGCAGAAGAAAGACAGGACTTGGCGACTATGCATCGATTAGTGGGCCCTAAATAAAATCACAGTCAAGAACTAGTATATGATTCCTCGAATCGACGATTTCCTTGACTAGCTCAAGGGGGCCAAATACTTCAGTAAGATTGATATCAGTTCTAACTACCATTGGGTCCCAATAGAAAAGACAAATGTATGGAAAATTGCATCCAAGTGGACCAACAAAGGTTTTTTCAAATGGTTCATCATGCCGTTTGGTTTGACAAATGCCCCAAAACCTTTCATGAGGATGATGGATGACTTTCACCAATTATTTTGTGGTGGTGTATCTGGATAACATCCTCATCTACAACAAGACTTGGGCGGAACACTTGCAACATATTTAGTAGGTTTTGCACACTCTGTGATAGCACAAGCTATACACAAATTTGGAAAAATGTTCCTTCGGCATGGACAAGGTCCAATACCTAGGATACATTGTTGATGAGAATGGAGTGCATGTTGATCCCTCCAAGATCCAGGTCATTCATGAATGGTCAGCCCTAACCACACTCATTGAGCTTCAGTCATTTTTAGGCCTCGCCAATTTTTATCGTTGTTTTGTGTTGGGATTCTCCCATATTGCATGGTCCCTTAGCCAAGTAACCAGAGGTGGTGGTAAGGAAAAGTTCATGTGGGGCCTGTCGCAATAGCAAGCGTTCGATGATTTGAAGCAACGCTTGTGCTCAGCCCCGGTGCTCTCATTACCTGACCTGTAACAACCCTTTGAGATCAAGACAGATGCCTCAGACTATGTTGTGGGCACAACCCTCACTTAGCACGGACACCATGTGGCATATCATATTGAGACACTATCAGATGTTGTCCGTAAGTACCATTCTTAGGACAAAGAAATGCACTCCATTGTGCAATCCTGCCGTCAATGGAGGCATTACATTATGAGGAAGAAGAAAATCATCCACACTGATCATAAGCTGTTGCAGTTCATGCAAACACAGGGTAAATTGTAGAATGAACACCATCAGAAGTTGTCCACATACTTGCAGGAGTTCCATCTCAACATCAAGTATATGATTGGAAGCACCAACTTCGTCCCTGATTGCCTTAGCCACCCTCCAGGTGCAGCACTCACCATAGTGCTAAACTCCTACGGCCACAAGACCTCTGGGTGGCCCCAACTCTATGAGAGAGATCTTGACTTCTCCCCCACCTATGAGATGCTGGGAAAAAACACAGATGTCACTAATTTCCATCTTCAAGATGGGTTGTTATGCCATCCAAGCCATCTCTGCGTTCCTTCAAGCGAGTGAGTGAAGTTGATTTGGGAAGCCCACTACAGTCGGGTGGTAGGACACTTCGACATCGAAAAGACAATGGCAATCTTGCATCAACATTTTTATTGGCCAAAACTTCGACATGATATCAACAAGTATATGAGGTCCTACACTCCCTGCACCATTGCCAAACCGACCATTAAGAAAAAAGGCATGTACACCCCTTTGCCTACTCCTGGAAGGCCCTAGGAATCCATCTTGATGGACTAAATGTCGGTCCTTCTGTCAACCAAGTGGGGAAATGAGTGTGTTTTGTGGTGGTTGATCGTTTTTCAAAAATGGTGATTTTGGCTGCCTGCAAGAAGGGCATCACAACAAAGGCCATTGCCAAGCTCTTCTTTGAACGAGTGTGGATACACTTTTGGATACCACAAACCATTGTCTCAGATCAGGATAGTTGATTCCCCAACACATTATGGTTGAGCCTTTGGTCACTGTTGGACACCAAGCTCACTAAATCCACTACCTTCCACCCCCAGACGAATGATGAAATCAAGGTTGTCAATCGGATGATCGTGCATATTCTATGCATCTACAATTCCAATCATCCTTGCACATGGGATGAGATTCTTCCCTATGTTCAACACAACTACAACATAGCCATACATAGCTCAACCGACCACAACCACGTTCAGGTGGGGTTGGGATTTCAACCATTGGTTCCCATGGATGTTGCACTACCCCTTGTGATCGCTCAAGCATAATCGTCCCATGCTCAAACTGAAGCTAACAAAGCTACCTGGTTCATTGAGTGGATCTAGCACATCCGCTAACAGGTTCATGATATTTTACAGAAGTCCAATGCCAAGTACAAGTAGCGCTAGGATCAACATTGAGTGCCACACAAGTTTTAGGTGGGAGATAAAGTTTGGTTGCACTTGCAGAAAGAACGCCTTACGGGGCCCCATCAGAAGCTTCCTTCACTCCGCTATGGACCTTACACCATCACGAAGGCTATGGGTGAGAATGCTTTTGAGCTCTGTTATCCCCGATTTCTAGGGATAACTAGGAGATCATGTCTCGAGGCCCACAGGTCCTAGACATGGAGTACCATGAGTAGGATTGACCTAAGCATGGCCCTGGAGGGCCCATCCTTTTCTTCTTTCATTAGATTCGTCTTGTCGGTAGCAACAACATCCATCACCATCGGCTTGGTCTTGTATCGGAGAAGGCTCTTGCTCCATGAGGTAATTGGTCCAAGCATCATGGTATGTGTCAATTTTTATCATTATAAACTTTGGATATATGCATCTAATTCCTTTTATTTCTGACGACTGCTTGGATCTTACATTGGCCCACTTGACCATGCTTGGGGAGATTGACTGGGTGCCCTAGCAAGCCTGTACCCATAGGTTTTGGTTTGTCACTGGGGGATTTCTGAAGAGCCATCATCCGCTCCCATCATACCACCACTCTTCCAGCTTGTCTCCCGCTCATCTATCCCATTCCCCTTGTCCGGGCATTAGGATGATCTGTTTGCAGGGTTGCACCTTATCTCGTGGGAAGAAGGGGCTAAAGGCCTAGAAGGTAAAAGCAGTTGGTAAAAGATAAAATCCCAAAATGAAACCTCAAGATGCTTCGCCCAGGGATCCCCGAGAAGGCAATAAAAAGCCTCTTAGCAAGAAACAAGAGGGACCCGAAAAAATAACAAACAAGACCTAATAAAGAGGATAGGGGGTCTCATCACGAGCTATCCTATTATGTTCATGGGTACCTAACATCATGACATTGCCACCATCTGGTTACCACGCCAGGGTAGTGGCCTTTGGTTGCATGGCCAAGGGAAAGGGGGTCTCATCACGAGCCAACTTTATCATCGCTGTGAAAGTACTTGTGGGTGACACTGTCAACTCTGGTCACCACGCCAAGGAAGTGTGCTCTGGTTAGCCCTTGAATAAAAAGAAAAAGAAGAAGAAAAAACAAATAAAGAAAAGAATAAAGGAAAAAAGGGGCTTGGAAAAAATTGCATCCATGGTAGGTACAACTCGCCTTCTACAAAGGCACCCACAGGTAATATCATGCATCCCTGGCTCTCACTCTACCCATATGTCTGGACATCCCTTAAACCACTTCACCTCGTTTACATGGCTTGGATGAAACCCCTTGGAAATTTTCCTTTCCTTATGGATACTAGCCCAATAGGGTATCTTGTCCTTTTTCTCGACCTTGTATTGTAGGTTTTTGTAAAGTCTTTGAGTTATTGAATGATATATCAAGGTTTTTATGCATATGTTTGATAATATTAATGATGAAATGTGATTAACATTGCTATGATCCCTGTGACTAATGAGCCCGTGGAGGGCATAGTTTTTGATGTGCAGGACCATTCCCGACGGACAGGTACCATTTGGATCGGTACACATGGGGAGATGATTAGTTCAGACCTCCATGGGGCTGAAGAGCCCATCAGATGGTTATTGAGAACCCGTCAGAGGGGCAGAGACATGACAGTGTTTGACCGAGGTTTTGCACCGGAGAAGAAGAGGACGTTTCACCAGAGGCACTTTGGTAGAGCCTGGCCTATGGGAAATGACCCCTTTTCAGTGGAACGTTGGCCTTGGAAGGTTCAGAGCGTCCCCATCCTTACCATGACATCATCCAGCTTCATGTCATTCTTGGAGGCAGACTGGGCAGCAGTGGCACCTGTGGCATGTTGGAGAAGCCCCTCGGGGGCTAACGTTTTGCTCCTGGATGTCTCATTTGCCCTAAAAGGGGTTGGCGCCTCCCTTGAAAGGGATTTTACCTTTATTACAACTCAGTTAGGGTTTTAATTTGACAATTTCATGTAAAAACAATATGATTTTGGTTTAAAGCCTTGTCG